>JAFFZH010013657.1:0-42121 GCA_018420115.1 Euura saliciscinereae
TACCTTGACGATGAGTCGTGTGGATGACATTATAGACCCGTCTATGACAACCTTAGTCGATAAATTTTAGGACTCGTATCAATGGAGATTAGGGGGGTATCGGCTGCTCTGAGAGCTCCCGTTGGAAGTTTGGAAGAATATTAAACTGTCAAAAAGTTATATCTACCTGAGAGGCGGCAGAAATCCGTTTTCAAATGATTTTTCTTGACGCCGCCTGGGAAGCTCTTAAAATGTAATTAAAATCAATTGCGGGATGTTTTTAGCATTGATTAGCATTGAAAATGCTTCTATTTTCGGGGTAATAGTGAGGTATAGGAGAGCAAACGTTCAAATGCAACGAAAATGCGAACGTCACAGAAATGCGTGCAAAATGCGGATGAAAAATGTTTGATAAAGACAAAAGACGGCAAAAGACAATAGATTATGGATGATCGATGTGTCATATTGTGACGGATCAGAATGTATGGTTCATCCGAAATGAATGGTTAATCTGTCACTTTGTTACCGATCATCGATCTGTCAGATTGTGATCGATTATCGATTTGTAAGATTGTGACAGATCAGTAATTAGATAAATTCAGTAATTCGGCAGATATCGTGAATTATCAGTAGTTTGGTGAATACATATAGTGAATTAGTCAAATCAATGAATCATTCAGATGAGCCACAAAAGGAAATAAAAAATAGTAATAGGTACTAATGCCAGACGTGCAACGGCATACAGAATACGTCAACGTGAAAGTGAGCAGAGGATTCGGAACCGGAAGAGGAAGTACATAGAGAAGATCGTTCCAATGAGCCATCGACGTCGAAAGCGTTGACGTCTGCAGAACATATTACGTTACATCGGAAACGTCAAGGTGAAAATAGTGAAAATGTTGACCAACAAAAGGAAGTCAAAAATACGAATGCCAAGCGTGCAAAGCAGTACAGAGCAAGTAAAAGTGGAAGTTGTTGTAAAAAACAGCCACAATCTAAAACTTCAACTGAGCGTTCGCGGGCGCATCGTGCAATGAATGAAAACCTTTCGATTCAACAACCATCAACAGAGAATTCGGAATCGGAAGAGGAAGTCCATCAAAAAGAAACGCAGCCATTTGGTACGGAAGTAACAGCTCTCGTTGCGGAAGCGAAATCAGAATCGCTAGTGTTTCGTCGATTCATGGAGTACATAACATCAAAATTTTTAAGCGACAACCTCCAAGATTACTGATTAGTGATTAACTTGCCAATGAATGTTAACAAAACGTTGAATGTGCTTCCAAGAAAACTGGACGATGATGCTACGTTCAACATATGTCTGAAGCGTCACTTACAGCATCGAAATGCAGAATTTGATGATTGCATATCCAAACGTCACCTCAAAATATTTGGTCGATACTCCTCTGTATCGAATGAACAATGTTACAATCAGTGATGCGTTTATGAATAATACCACCGATGCAGAAGCGCAAGAAGCGTATAATGAAGAAACTTATGTGGATTTGTACACCGAAAAACTTGAAATTGCTGAAATGTGCAACGAATTTGAACAGTGTGAAGCCGCTTGTCTCAATAAATTTGTCAGCATGAGCAAACGTGCGGATAAAATGTACAATCCGGAAGAGTTTTTAACAATGTACCAAGAAACATTGTTCTGGAGTGAAGATCTCATTATTCATTTGGCTCCAACTGCAAGTGAACGTCCACATCTTTGGCCTTTGACGAGTACTATATTAATAGAAAAATCACTAAGAACGAGAAAATAGGAGACATTTTCAATGTCTTCAGAGGCTTGTGTTACACACAAGGTCTGTATATTTTTTTCAAAATAATCATCTGGTGAATATGTCACGAACAATTCTTCGTAATGTTCTCACAGTGAAAATCGCCATTTTCTCAGTCATCAGTTCTGAATTGAGTGATCGTGGAACCTTTCAGCTCGGTCTTATCTCCGGAAATTAGCACCAAAAAAAAAAAAACGACGAGTTAGAAAATATTTACATATTTTGGAAAGCTTTTTTGGTTCGTACTAAAAAAAAAATCTTTGTGGATACAATAATCTGTCAATTATATTCGAAAAAAAACAAGCTTTATTTTTGTAAATTAATTGGGTAAACTCTTATCACAGATTAAAGTATTTTTGATATTAGCACAGTTTCGGCATAGTACATATAATAATTAAAACAAACCATAATTGGCGAGTAAAAAAATTCCGCGTTCAACGACACGTCAACGTTCTTATCATTCTCCACTACGTGGAGGACAAAAACAAGGCGGTGATTATTATTCTCTGAAATTATCAAACGGAATTTGACCCGGTAATCAGCGAGGGTTATCTTGTTTCCGATTATGAGAAGTCTCCTCAAGAATCGCGGTCGACGTGTGGGGAGACTTTCTCGACTAAACAATAGAATTTCCATAGTTTTTACGCAAGAATGGAAAAAAAACACATCTTCATGACAAGACTTAGTATCTAGAATAATAGGTAACGTTATAGATCACAGTTCAATCTACCGAACTGATAGTGTCCACCTCCACGCAATCTTCCACCAGACGTTGTGTCGACTCATCTGAAATCACAGAAGCTTGATGTGAGCCGACCGGAGAAACACATTTCCGTGATAAGAAACTGCTTGGTTGTCTAATTAATAATTGAGATACAGTCTCTCCGGTGGTTTTTTATCGATAAAGAGGTCAGATCATGCAGGGTCGAATTACGTGGGTGCCTCTTATTGCAAGATAAACGTTGATAGTCATTTTTACCGCACAAACAGGGCAGTCTAATTGCCTGCAGTTTTTTTCGTTTTTACCCATTATTTTCTCATTTCATCATATCGACCGATTACAGTTTTCTCACCTGTTCTAGATCTTCGTCTGATTCTCATGAAAGTCAGACCTCCGGCAATCGCAGCCACAAGGACCACGGCTATTCCTATTCCCGCCCCCGCCCCGCTTGTCATCTTCGAAGAATTCAGATTGGCAGTGATGATGTTGCAAGGAGATTCTGACAAACGAATGAATCGTTGATAAAAGTATGATTACAAAAACGGGAGTGAACTTTGCAGTTAAATGTCATCCTCAGACTCACCGATAGGAATCAAGTACTGAGTCACGTTTTGATTAGTCAGGGTAAACTTTATGGACGTGGTATTAAGTTCGTCGAAGCACATCGTGTGACACGGAGGCCCTTCCCATATCGGTCGCGAATCGCCTGCAGTTGCCATACCAGTTGGTGTCAATTCCGGAAGTCTGCTGATAATAAAATTACACAAACACATTAAGGTTGGACGACATTACATTGTTTCACTTCATAAGGACAGTAAACTCGAGATAACCGTCGCGACTTCTCAATGTCATTCGTTCGTCATAACGTGCTGACTCGATCTGAAGTAGTACAATGGTCAATTGCATGAAGTCTCAAACTCATTGCAATGATGATAGTGATCACCTTTTTTTTATATTTGTTACTGAATTTTTACACTGAATTGCACTTTGCCTGTTCATTTTTCCTCATAATTCATTCATATTTGCTTACCAATCACCCATTCAAATTTAGTAATGGTCATTTTGAGGTGGATTCTGAACACTAGCGTCGTGGATGAGGTCCACGAGAATTTTCATCTCAGAAAAAAATCGTGGGTCAATTTCCCCTACGGGGATTTGAACCCACGACCTACAGATCCGTAGGCTGGGGTCGTATCCACTCAGCCACCGTGACCCTACGTTTAATCGAATCATAGAAATATTATTATTCTCACCTAATTGTCAGATCGGTAGAATTGACTTGAACAACGCAAAATATTGGCTTGTCGCAGGTCTCTCCGTTCCAACCGAAGGAGCAGACGCATCCTTTCGACGTGCAATTGCCCTGATTGCACGAAGTCTTGCAAGCAGAGACACAGATTCCGTTTCCAGGTTTGTCATCGACGAATCCATCGTCGCAGACGCATTTGTTCGGCTCGACGCACGTTCCGTGTTCACACTTGTTCTTGCAGACCGGCACGCAGACGTAGGGCGACTCTTCGTCGAGGTCGTACCCCTCGTCGCATGAGCACGTATCCGGAAAGCTGCAGCTACCATGAACGCAGGTCTCATTGCAGACTGGATCGCACGTCGAGTTCGACCCGGGTCTCATCACGTAGCCGTCATTGCATGTGCAGGTTTCTGGCTTCGTGCAGACACCGGAAACGCAGGGGATGCTGCACCTCGGTTCGCAGGCAAAGACGTCGTCCGCCGAGGGCTTGAAGCCCTCGTTACAAGCGCAGACGTCGGGACCGACGCACTTTCCGTTAACGCAGTCTCTCTCGCAGTCCGGATCGCACCCGTTGGCGTCGTTCGTCTTGAACCCAGGGTCACACCCGCAGATGTTGGGCTCGGCGCAGTACCCGTTGATGCAAGGCTTATCGCACACCGGTTCGCAGGTGTATTTGTCCGCGCCTAGTTTGTGGTCAGGTTTGCAGGTGCACGTCTCGGGCGCCGTGCATTTTCCGAAAGAACATGGCCAACTGCACCTGGGCTCGCAGACCATGGGGTCGTCCTGCGACCTGCGGAAGCCGGAGTCGCACTCGCAGAAGTTTGGAGCCACGCAAGTGCCGTTCTGACATGGCCTGTCGCAGACCGGAAGACACTTTCCGTCTTCAGTCATGTTGTATCCTGGGTTGCAAGCACAGACGTCTGGCGCGATGCACCATCCGTTGTCGCATGGGGTCTGGCACTCGGGCTTGCAGACGTACGGTTCCCAAGTGCGCCCGTAGCCCTGGTCGCAGGTGCACACGTCCGGCGCGGTGCAGGTACCGAATTCGCAGGGGTCTCTGCACTTCGGGCTGCAGGAAGATCCGTTTCCGGGCGTTGATTGGTAGCCGGTATCGCAGGCGCAGAAATTCGGACCGACGCATCTTCCGTTCTCGCATCCCAGTACGCAGACCGGCTCGCATTCGTTGACATCGTTTATCTCGTAGCCAGGATGACACTCGCAATGGTCCGGCCTGGAGCACCAGCCGTGTTCGCAAGTGAACGCGCACACCGGCTCGCAAATGTGGTTCTCGGTGTTCATCTGGTATCCTTCGTTGCACGTGCAGATGTTTGGGCTGCTGCAGACACCGTTTATGCACTCTTTGTCACATTTCGGAACACACCCCATCAGACCGCGACTCTGGTAGTCGGTGTTACAGGCACAGGTGTTGGGGCTTGAACAGTATCCGTTTTTGCAGTCCGAGATACACTTTGGCTCGCATGTTCCGGTCTTGTTCTCGTATCCGATGCAGCAGACCTCCTCAGTCGTCCACTTGACGAATGACTGTAAAATGAAAGTGGCGAAGATTTGGAGGTGTTGATTGAATTATTGTTGTTGTCGACGGTAAACAAATTCTCCTTAGTCCAAAAATCATTTATATCCTATCCAAAGTTCATTGTCCAATTTTGGATAAGATATTAATGATTTTTGAGTATGTAGAATATGTTGAATCGCCCTTACCTGATTTCTGTAGCTGGTACGGTGGGAGGTTTGGTAGCGAAAACGCAAGTACGTTCTACGCCGGTAAGTTTGTAGGTAAGGAACCGAACGAATTTCTGTGTAGCTGTGGAGAAGATTGGAAAGATTGAGCTCTGCGATTGTTTTCAAGATGCTTTCTTCTTCCCGATTCCGCGATGATGGAATAAGGATAATGAGCTTACCTCACAGCCTTGGTGCAGACGGCGTCCTTTTGACCCTTCAGACCTGAGCATCCTTGAGAAATGAGTATGACCAGTATTGCGAGTGGGAAAATAAGTCGAGACGTCATTTTAATCGTATGTGCAACGTTACCAGCTCTGCGAGTCGAATACAAATGCGGTCGGATGGAGAGTGGCGAAGCTGTAGTCAGGGCGATACGAAAGAGCGAAGAGTTGTGATGATTATTACTGTATATGTGAGATTCGTCATTTCATTATCATCAGCACCACAGCGATTTAGTTACATACAACACATAAGATGCATTCGCTTTATCAGCTATCGGACCGGCTGCATCTTTGCGTATAGTCCTTGCAGTGGGATGATTTTTATGAAAAGCTTACTGCGTCTTGCGTATTTGAGTATAGGTTGTTTTTGAAGTATGAACATTGTTAACTGTAGATGCAGAAGTTCCCAAGAAATATGTTCTTTTCTTTACACATTCTGCTAATCAGACTGAAATCTGGTGGATTGATTGATCAATAATGATTGTATCGGGTGAGGTGAGGATCAGACAATTTCATCATCAATTATCATCAATTTTGCGCATATTCTAACAGTAAAAACGTTATGATTTCGATTTTATAATGCATATAAAAATGTTGTCACAGCTGCTTACAACTTTGAATAATTGATTATTGAATTGCTATGGATAATTTGAAACTTTTGGTTTGGGAAAAACAAAGAAACTTGAATATACTGACATACGTATGATATGAAGAAAGTAGATTACGTTCATCGAATCAATGTCTGTGATGAACGTTACTATTATAATGCATAAAGCTATATAAAAAAGCGTCCTAATTTATAAGGGGTCTGAATATTTCAGGAAATCTTCATATTGATGATAATAAGAAACGAGATAACAATAAATAAAATTCCATGAAGTTCTATCTCGATTTCGTTTTTGAATTATTATAAAATTAGATACGTAAGATTTATTCTTTTCAACTTTTTTATACAATTTCATAACACTATGAACAGACAGCATAACAAAATGTGCTTAAAAAGTATCACCTTTCACACAATCACATTTTATCCTCTAATCTTTGAGTATTGAGTCTCAGGCTTCATAATAAAATCGAGAATCACAGTTTCAAGACCCGCAATTGTAATCCGAATGACTATCGATTCAGTGAGATCATTATTTTGAGCTTCCTTTCAAAAATCTTTCGAAGTTCCAACATAATTTTCTTCATAATTTTCAGTCGCAGCAAGTTTATCTCTGTAAAATCGTGGCCAACTAACTTCACTAAACGGGTGAAACTGGTCAATTTTCAGAGACAAGCACGTAGTGGTTGACTTATCATTCAATGTGGTTGATTAAGAATGAAAATCATCGGAATCAGTCTTGTTTCAGGAACTGTAGAGGTTGTTTTCCACCATGCAATCCTGATGGTTACCAGATTGCATCGGAATGTCTGAAACGAAACAATATCGATATTATCGCTGTTGAGGAAACAAAATATTCTCTGCTTTCGCTGAAAAAGTAGCTTTAGATAATTACCATAAAATTTTTCCGAATTTTTTCCATTTTTTCGTTTCTTTTTTACGGTGCAAACGATACAAATGATGAGAATCAGCAATGAGATAATTCCCAGCGCTCCTCCTGCTATCGGATACTTGTATGTTTCCAGAAGATCCCAAAAGTCTACTTCTACTTTGTCTCTTTCTACTTTGATCGTGTTGCATGGTGAATCTGAAAGTATGATGAACAATATTTAATAAATTAAAATTTGAGTGTGGACAATTGTGCTTTTCAACGATACCGTTATACTCACCAATGGGATGGAAATGGTACGTCAGGTTCCCACATTGAGTCAAGTTGACAGCTGTTTTATTGAAGCATGTCTGAAGACACTTGGTTCTATTCTTCACCGAGAGAATGATGGCCTGGTTCCGACAATCGCTAAAGGTAATCCAGGAAGACAATGAAGTTGAATTTGTTTTTAATATCACACATGAGCTTGATCACATGATCACACATGACTGAGCCTTAATCGTCAAAAGATATAAACGTACGTTATAAACTAGTGTCTGTGTATAACATGTGTACATGTAGAATGGTGTATAGAATCCTGCAACGACCGCATCCGGTACGATAAAATCTTCAAGTTTTTCTTCGTTCGTGCAAAATTAAGTGAAGATACGAATAATTGTGAGTCTATCTCATAAAATGTACTACAGTACATGGTAAGTTCTTTTAAAAAAAAGGCTAATTTCGAAGAGCTTACCGTTGCACTGGGTTTTTGTTTGGTTCGGCTGGTTTAGTGATAACACAGTAGAGTGACTTTGAGCAGGTCTCATTTCGCAAATCATAGAGGCAGGTGCTTTTGTTCGCCTCATCGTCAACTGAATTATCCATACACACAATTTTAGGGTTTTCGATACCATTCTTTTGTCCAGGATTCTTGGGAGGCGGAGGCGGTTTCGATGTCGGCTTCGGTGGTTTGTCCGCGCTCTATTGTCACATAGCATAAGACAGTGAGTATAAAAAGTATCAACGCGCTGACACAAACGAAATGAGCGGATCTTACCTCATGGTTCGGTGGGATTTGATTATATTCTCTTTCGTTATTCAACCAATATTCTTGGGATTCAGGATCTAGCGTGCCAGAGGTCGGAAGCTTTCGATCGTGCTGAGGTGGCTGATAAGGACTGTGAAAACACGATTGAATATCAATGGTTTGAATGTTTCATCTACACTAAACTATACAGCATAGGGTAATATCTGGTTTCCTGCATTTCAACATGATTAAAAATTCAGGCGAATTGCTTGAATTGTATTAGCATGTACATCGGAGTATCTTTACCCAAAGTCCTTTTTCCCCTCACGTTGATCACGTTCTCCCAGGCCAGATGCTTCCAAAGATGCTAGCACAAACGGGATCACGATCAACGAGATGGTTTCAGCTCTCATTATACTCCTCTCACTCGAAGTGACGAGTTCCAACGGTCGACATCAAATGTGGATACATGAGGAAACTTGGAAGTCCGTGGTTGGCACGGAGTTATCTCTCCCACCGCCGACGGTTAATCGCCGCATTTTTTTTCCTCTATTTTCGAACTCGCAATAACATTCTCGTCGCTTACTTTCGTCAAGGTTGAACTTCATCCGAGAAGGGATTAACACACCTAATTCGAGGATGCGATGTGATCGATGAGAAAGACTGAGGAGTTCAGCCAGTGTCAGAAAGTGTTTTATCAGGGGAGATGGACTTTTCCACAAGTCCTACAGACATAGAAAGAGGAACATCGATTCGTTTTCAAAAAGCGAATGATCTGGGTCTTTTATTTGAGGCTCAAATTCGCAGGTTGTTCATGAGAGATCAATATGACAATGACATGATGCAATACTGGGCATGTATTGCGATGATTGAGGATTCTGCAATGGTTCAAGAGTAAAACATGTTTTCCACCATGTAGTCTTGGGTAGCCCCAGTTTTCATTGGTATATCTGAAATAGAAGATTAACGATATTGACTGATGAATGGACAGCATATTGCTTGTCATGATAGAAAAAGCACTTTCTGGGAGTGTAGTGATGTCTACCTTCAGCATCGCACGCTGCTTTCCGTTTCCTCTTCAAGAAACACGTCACACAGAGGAGGACGATTGCGCATAATATAATCCCCAGTGTCCCTGCGAGCGGATATTTGTACTTTTCAAAAAGATTCTCAGAGATCCCATCGTCTTCGATGTTGCATGGTGACTCTGAAGGCATAGGTAACATCATTATCTCTTATTCGAGAGCTACTAATTGACTCAGAAGTGCTGCTCATCGTTACTATTTTGCTCACCAACAGGCACGAAGTACATCTTCATGTTCTTCGATTGAGCAACGAGGGCAGATATGTTGGAAACTTGATCTCGGCATTTCGGACGACACTCAGGTCTCTTCCATTTTGTGAAATTATCATTATAGGGAAGGTTGGCTGGAAGATTTCTGATGATTTCCCGTGAACATGAAATGAAATGTCTCAATTTGAGCATGCAATAGGCCTGATGAGTTTACTCACCAGGTTGCTAAAGGTACACCTGCATTGAAAAATTCTGTTCAATTATCGCGACTGTGGCGATCAAACCGTTGTCACAATCTGCAAGTAGGCAATGCGGCATAGCTTGATAAAACCTTGAAATTCTGAATCATAAATGCAGTCACGCAATTACCGCATCCGGGAAAACATAGGTTGGCGAGTCATGAAGATGCTCGTATGCGTTATGGTTGATTAAACGGTCGGAATAAAAAATTTACAATGAAAAACTTGTAAATATTTTTGGCACCTGAGCGTTGGAGTCAAGTTCACTTTGACGACGCACCAGAGTGACTCGGTGCAGTTTTGTCCGACCCAGCCAGGATTGCATTCGCATTCGTTCGGCTTTGCGCAGTAATGACCGTCCTCGCATTTTGGTGAACATTCAGGCTTACAGACTGAACTTTTGTTCTCGTAACCTTCGCAGCATCTTTGTTCGAACGATGATGTGGCTGAGCTGGTCTGTGCCAGAAAATGGGCATATGGGTAAGATAAAAAAAAGTTACAAGAACTGGTTGAATAAAATGGACTCACCTTCTGCGTTCGTTTACACATTCTGCCCCTACACCAGTACTGTGCTCTGTAGAAACGATTTTCACATCTTCTGCAGTTCCAAACGGATTCAGTTTGTGTTTCACTGTGAAGAAAATAACCGGTTAGCGATATTGAGGATATCAGTACCTCAAAATATCGTAAATTCCAACGTTCTTCTCAATTGTGTAAATAAGGATACCTGATATAGGTTGCGGAAACTTTGAGGATCCAAAAATCGCCAATGTTAGGCTGATATTATCTGTTTCATGAGACTCAAACTTACGGCACAGTAAAATTACACACAGCACCCTCTTTTCCTCGCAAAACTGTATCCTGTGAAGCCACTAGGACGAATAACATCAAAGTCCAGATGATTATTCCACCAGCAGTCGTC
Source organism: Euura saliciscinereae (assembly GCA_018420115.1). NCBI lineage: Eukaryota > Metazoa > Arthropoda > Insecta > Hymenoptera > Tenthredinidae > Euura > Euura saliciscinereae. The sequence continues at coordinate 10,652 of JAFFZH010013657.1, forward strand.
ATGACACTTCTCTTTCGCTTTGACGCTACCGACTGAAAGTGCTGCTCGAGCAACCGTGTAGAAGAGGAAGATTGCGGTGTTGGCACTGTTCTATCAATCCCACTATGACTAGTTCGTTTGACCTCCAACACAAGAAGCGTCACAGTGTCTTCTGATCCTTCGGCACCGTTATGATATCACAACCTGAGATGGGCCATTTTTTACACTGTCCTCAATCCAAAGCTGCGACCGACAGACTATTTTGTCCTCAGTTTCTATTGCTGTAATAAAATAGTAATAATGTACACACAACTGCATTCACTGGGACAGAGATCGGTAATCAGTACTTATCAATTGCCGGTCAATCAAAAATTGCATAGCTTCATCACTGATGAAATCTGCCATCACTGCATGGACAGTCTGCAAATACCGGTCGGGACGAGGATCAGCATATGATCAAGAAAAATGACGATAAGGAACATGAACCATACTTCTCTTTAGTGAATCGAGTTGAAGAGCACACAAAGAAATTCTACACAACCGTGAAGGAAAAGAACGAGATAGTTGAGATCTTGGTTTGGATGCACTTTTATTCGCAGAGAATGATTTCACAAACAGTCGTCGCGTGAATTTCTTCCTCGAGGATTGATGCTCAAAGTCCTAAACAGAGGAAATAACAAATATACGGATGATGACTACTGACTTGTCACTGATCCCGTCATAATAGGCATGGCTTCATGGTTTGACATCCAAGCACAGATCTTATCTGGTACATTAGTATTTTACATAATTCCTTACCACGATAATATGTGTAACATTGAAGAATTATTTTCTTGACAGCAGATATCAGGCCTATTCTTCGTAACTGTGTCATATTCCAGACTTGCATTTATTTTTTTAATCGACTCTTAATCAACTTATTCTGCATATTGAGATCTAAATCTTCTTCATCTGTCACTAGCATATTCATCACAGTTGACAAAGGCGTGTATTTCAATTAATTTCAGCAGTATGGTGACTCGACGCAATGATTTGGTAAATTTAGAATCTAGAATAAATACTAAAATATTGTTATTCAGGAGTAGATCGTGTTTTCCACCATGTAGTCTTGGGTAGCCTGAGTTTTCATTGGTATATCTGAAAGAAAGGATAAACGATATTGACTGACGAATGAACAGGATATTGCGTGTCATGATCGAAAAAGCACTTTCTGTGAGTGAAGTAATGTCTACCTTCAGCATCGCACAATGATTCTCGTTTTCTTTTCACGCAGCACGTCACACAGGAGATGACAATTAGACATAATATAATCCCCAGTGTCCCTGCGAGCGGATATTTGTACTTTTTAAAAATATTCTCAGAGGTCCCATCGACTTTGATGTTGCATGGTGACTCTGAAAGCATGGGGAACATCATTATCGATTCGGAAAAAATTCGAGAGCTACTAATTGACTCAGAAGTGCTTCTCATCGTTACTATTTTGCTCACCAATATACACGAAATACATATTCATGTCTTCCAATTTAGCAACGTTGACGGATAGGTTAGAAATCTGGTCTCGGCATTGTGAAAGACACTTAGGTCTCTTCCATTCTGTAGAAGTATCATTATAGGGAACCTCGACCGAAAGATTGCTGGTTATTTTCCGCGAACATGAAATGAAATAAATCTGAGCGTACAATAGGCGTTTCCTCATTCGTTCGCTGAAGGAAAACTTGCGATGAAAAATTCTGTCTCATTATCGTGACTCTGGTGGTCGTACCGTTGTCACGATTTGCGAGTAGGCATTGTGTGAGTTTCATCGAACGCTAAAATTTTGAATGATAAATACAATCACGTAATGACCGCATCCGGGAAGATACACGTTTTCGAGTCATGAACATGCTCGTATGTGTTGTAGTCCATTAAACAATTGGAACAAAGAATTTATGTTGACAAACTTGGTAATAATGTGATCACCTGAGTATCGTAGTCGAGTTCACTTTGACGATGCACCAGAGTGACTCGGTGCAGTTTTGCCCGGCCCAGCCTGGAAGGCATTCACATTTGTTCGGTTTCGCACAATACCGACCATCCTCGCATTCTGGTGAACACTGAGGCTTGCATATTGAATTCTTGTTCTCGTAACCTTTGCAGCATCTTCGTTTTACCGATGGTGTAATGAAGGTCTGTGACAGAAAACGGACATGAAGGTAAGATATAAAAAAGTTACAAGAATTTATAAATGAAATGAACCTACCCTGTTCCTCTGTTTACAATGTTCGTTGCCACACCAACGATACGATGGAAACGAGTACCGCCCACATTCTTCGCAGTTCCAAATAAGATGAGTTTCTGTTTCACTGTGAACAAAATGAACGGTTAGCGATATTGAGGATATCGGTATCTCGAAATATATGCTCAATCCCAACCTTCGTCCCAATTGTATAAATAAGGATACCTGATATAGGTTGCGTAAGTCTTTGAGAAATCAAAAATGGCCAAAGTTAAGCTGATATTATCTGTTTCATAGAGATTCAAACTTACAACACAGTAAAATTACACACAGCACCCTCCTCTCCTTGCAAAACTGTATCCTGTGAAGCCACTAGGACAAATAACATCAAAGTCCAGATGATTATTCCACCAGCAGTCGTCATGACACTTCTCGTTCGCTTCGAAGCTACCGACTGAAAGTGCTGCCTGAGCAACGGTTTCGAAAAGGAAGTTTTGCGGTGTTGTCACAGTCTTATCAACCACACTACGACTGGTTCATTTTATCTCCAGCGCGAAAGGCGCCACAGTGAGTTCTATCAAATCATAAACTTTCAACAATTTAACGCGTGAGCTCAGAGGCATTGAAAAACCAGGATAATAATTCTTTCCTAAAAAAGAACTTTCATATAGTATGTAACATTTATTCAATGTCGATGGTTGACAGTAGTAATATTCACACAACTCCATCCACCGATTGTGAGACAAAAATCGAAGAGTTGTGTCGAATTTTATATGCTAATACAATATCGAACATATTCTCAACGCTTGGGACGGAAAAAGTAACGAGAACTTTGTGATCACAAAAGAGGACTGAATAATTTACCAGCTAGACCCAAATTGGATAGATCCAATTGGACCCAACATGGATCCATCAATATCGTGAAAATTCATTCAAAGTAACTCGACTTGTCTCACAGGAACAGTAAAACGACTGATGATCATTATTTTACGAGTATATCGTGTTGTCCACCATGTAGTCAAGAGGCTCTTGCACGTCTGAAAGTAGATAAAGAAATTTGATACCCGATGATAATGATAAAGGGAAAATGTCTTGCATTGGGGCTAGCGGGGAACTTTGACGGCGGATTCTTGTGGCATGGCGATTACAAATCGAGTTTATGAACCCTGGTATCCACAGACTACACATACACGAAAACCCACCATCTTTTTCCTTACTCGCTTCCCGTTTCTTTTGCACAGTGTACACGGTGTAGATCGCCAACGAGAACAGTGACATTCCTACCACCACGAACAAGAAACTCACGTATTTCTTCCAAGAGGTCGAGTGGAATCCGCCAGCGCTGATTTCGAGGCAATCTGAAAACACAAACCAGAAGGAATATCAGTAGATGATTCGCAGCTCGAGTCCAAAGTCGCGTTATCACTTCACACACTGAGAGGAAGAAGACAGGAAACGATGTTCACGTGCTCACGGTCAGTGATGTTCACAGCTCTGCGTCCTGATTGGTCGTGGCATTCGTGAACTTGCTCCGGTATCTCAACATCTTTGATCCTGTCCAAATGAGAAAGCTCGCATATATCATGACAACGAACGAGCACAAAGAAGATTTTCTTCATCAGGATCTGACTCACTGTGGCTCATCACTCGAGTTGCTTCTGACGCCGCACAAACGTGGCTCGTTGCACGAGTCTCCTTTCCATCCGTAATTGCATGTGCAGACATTCGGCTGTGTGCATTTGGCGTTTCTGCACTTCGGTGAACACTGGGCCTCACAAACTCCACTCTGGTTCTTGTATCCCTCGCAGCATGTCCGTTCTACCACCGATACGTTGTGAGCCTGTGATAGAAGACACAATGTTTGAAAGGTGTGATTATTTGTTTGCAAAGGAAAAGCCCCTTACTTCAGGTTTGTAGATCGTTTCGGTCACGGTTTCAGTGGCGATGAAGAGAGTCCACCATATTCTGCGTTCGTAAGTTTCGTTGTAAGGCACTTCACGAATTTCGATACGACTGTGAAAATAGAAAACGGACAACATAAACTCGTGACGTATTTTTTTGTGTTTAGAGTCTCAGAGAAACTTACTCCACTGATTTGTTACACAAAGCACCGGGTTTTTCTTCGAGAATTATACTCGTTGAAGACACTGTAACGGATGCCATCCATACCGAGAATAAGATTTCACAAGCAGTATTCATTCTTCACTTTTACTTCGAAGCTTCGTGTTCGAAGTCCCCTTTGCGAATAAGCCTGAGCAGAGGAAATGACGAGTCCGTGGTTGATACCGACTTATCACTCCCACCATGATTCTAATGACTTCATGGTCTGATACGTGACTGAAAATCTAAAAAATGATCCATCAGCATCCTGTGTTACTTTTTTGCTATCATTATTGCTATCACATCGAACTCTTCTTTCTCTTAGGAGCAGGTAGAAGATCTGATCATAACTGTATCACGTTAGACTTGCAGAAAAACTACTCCGAATGAACTGATGTTGATTAACTCAATCTGCATTCGAAGGAGTGGTCCTCACTACTTTTTGTAGACTTCTCTATCTTCTGTAGGATGAACCCATTTGTTGAGTATATTGACATGATTGTGAGTTCCACTCGTGTTACATTTTTGTTGATCTTGTTGATGGACGAATAAAATCAGTACCTCAAGACATGGATGACATGGTTTTGGTATAAATAGCTAAATGAAAAATCCAGATCTTTATACGAGAGGATTTCAAGATCATTCCATTTCGAGACTCATCGAAGCTGGGAATCCTTGGATACATGATCAGCTGTGTGATTATCAGACTGGAAATGAATCATTGTGACCATCACTGGACTTTCCTAAGATTATTTATAGATACATCAAGTTTCTAATGGCTGAGAGGCGTATCGACTGATCAAATGACCTTCCATCTTTATTTATTGTTTGCGGATAATTTAACGAATTGAATATATAAATTCTAGGTACATATAATATGATCAATAATTTAATGTATAATTTTTCTGAATTTGAGTTTTGAGAACTATTATAGCTATTGACATGAAGAAAAATAGAGAAATCGAACGTTCTTTCACTATAAAAATCCCCCTCCCGGTGCTTGCAATCTTAGTTTGAGCAATACCAGACTTGTAATTCATTGTTATTTATATAAACATTCGCTATGCTCACAATAATTTCAAAGCCTATTATAATGATCTTACAATGACGCTAAAACGAGATACTGATAGTGTGGATTGGCACAATGATTGACACCACAGTAGTTAATTACTCGAGTACATTGAGTTTTCTTCCACACAATCCGAGAAAACGCACTGCGCTGATTCGTCTAGAAGACAAAAAAAAATCGGTTAATCACGATGACTTGCTGCGAAAAATGTAGGTATCTCAAAGTCTAGCAACTCACTAGTGTTCATGCTTCTTCTCGCCAGTTGCTTTCTTCTTACGACATACAGGACGCCGACAATCATCGCACATAATAGAACTCCAATCCCAGATCCAATCGCTGCGCTGTTATGTTTCGAAAACGCATAATCGGCTTTGACAATGTTGCATGGTGAGTCTGAAATCATGAGAAATTCATCGTGAAAATCATGCTGAATGTCTAATTTCAGCTTGTGGCCTTATGATCCACATGCATCGTCATAATCAATTCTGAAGTGATCACTTCACTCACCGATGGAGATAAAATCACGAATCGAATCTTTAGAGGGTTTGGTAAAGTTGACTGTTGCACTGCTAAGCTGGTCTCGACATGCTGAGTGACACTCAGGTCCCTTCCAATCAGTTCCGGGTTCAGGGGTGGCACTGTCAACCTCAGGAAGCGTGCTGATAACGTTAAAGATAATTTCTCGTGTAGATATCGCATATAACGTCAGATGGGATCCCCGAGGTTGTTTTACAGCGATTATCAAGCTCACCTGTTTGTTTCCATACTGTTATCACTGATGGACTGGATAACGACACAGAGTAGTGGATCCTCGCAGGATTCTCCTCCCCATCCAAAAGAGCAGACGCATCCGGTCACAGTGCAGGATCCATGATTGCATTCCGGCTTGCATACAGGTATGCAAGCCTTTGTGTCTCTTATGAAACCGTCATTACAAACGCATTCACCCGGTGCTACACATTTTCCGTTGACACAGTCATCGCATACGGGATCGCAGGTGCTCGAATTACCCGAGGATTTCGCGAAGCCATCAAGACACTCACAGGTCTCTGGACTCTGGCAGAAACCGCTGACGCAGGGTTCGGTGCAGACCGGGTCGCAGTCCGTCGACGTAGAGTTGTACCAGAAGCCCTGATCACAGGTGCAGGTGTCAGGGGCAGAGCAAACGCCGTTCATGCACGAGCCATTGCACCGAGGTTCGCACGCTGACGCTTTTGAACCGACTCCTTCGGGCTTGACGTAGCCGTCGTGACACTCGCATACGCCGGGAGCGACGCAGGTACCGTGAAGACACTCGACCCCGCAAATCGGTTCGCAGACGGAAACGGACTCCGTGGTGAAGCCGTACCCGTCATCGCAGGTGCACACGTCAGGAAAAATGCAACTACCATGAACGCAGGTCTCGTTGCAGACGGGATCGCAGGTGAAGTTGGACCCCGTTTTCATCTCGTAGCCGTCGTTACATGTGCAGGTTTCCGGTGCTGAGCACCTGCCTGCTACACAAGGGCTGCTGCACCTCGGTTCACAAGCGAAAACGTCGTCCTCCGAGCGCTGGAACCCTTCGTCACACTCGCAGACGTCGGGAGCAACGCACTTTCCGTTGACGCACGGCCTCTCGCAGACCGGGTCGCACCCGTTGGCGTCGTTTCTCTTGTAGCCAGGGTCGCACCCGCAGACGTTGGGCTCTGCACAGTACCCGTTGATGCAAGGCTTTGCGCACACCGGTGCACAAGTATAATTGTCCGGTCCCAGCTCATGCCCAAAATTGCACGAGCAAGTCTCGGGTGCTGTGCATTCTCCCCTGATGCAAGCCTGGCTGCACCTCGGCTCACAGACGAAAGAGTCGTGCGGCGATTTCTCGAAGCCCTCGTCACACTCGCAAATATTAGGACCCACGCATTTACCAAACGTACATGGTCTCTGGCAGACGGGAAGACACTCGTTATCCATTCCCTTAACGTACCCGGAGTTACATCCACAGACGTTAGGCTTCAGGCACCAACCGTTATCGCAGGGTGACTCGCAAGTGGGAACGCACTCCTTTCCGTCAGAGCTCATCGAGTAGCCGGGATCGCAAGTGCACACATGGGGCGCCGTGCATCTCCCGAATTCGCAAGGGTAACCGCAGTCCGGTTCACAGACCGAGGCGTCGTTCTGGGACCGCTGGTACCCGTCATCGCAGGCGCAGACTTCTGGAGCTACGCACTTTCCGTTTGTGCATCCCAGTCTGCAGTTCGGAATACACTCGTTAGCAGCGTTCCTCACGTAGCCAGGATGGCAAGCGCAGAGATTCGGAGAGGCGCACCATCCGTGTTCGCAGGGGGAAGAGCACTCAGGGACACAAGTGTGACCGTCGGGGTTCATCTTGTAGCCTGTGGCGCAAGTGCAGGTATCTGGACCGGTGCACTTTCCGTTTATGCAGGCCTTTTCGCATATTGGAACGCAGGAGGTGAGGCCATCCGGTCTGTACCCCGCGTTGCACATGCAAGTATAAGGCTGGGCGCAGAAGCCGTTTTCGCACGTCGAGTAACAGTACGGCTCGCATGATCCACCCTTGTTCTCGTAACCAACGCAGCACGTCTTCTCAGTCTTCCAAGCAGTGTAGAACTGGAACAGTAGACAAAAGGTGACGTTGTTAGGTCGTTGATACGAGAAGAGACTGGCTTTTAATACCTCAGTTCTGTAGTTCGTGCGATAGTAGGTCCGGTAGAAGATGATCTTCTTCGCTTTGTACGTCTCTATGTAAGGGACACTTCGAGACTCCCTGTAACTGCAAAAGGATTTGAAACAATCGGCAGCAAGAACAAGACCAAAATTTTAGGCTCTCCCAGTCTTGTTGCTTGAATAATGTTCTACATGGTGAAGAATAACGGACAGCCTTCTCATGGTCTCGAAATAAAGATCATATCTAGCATTTCAGCTTCTTGAATTTGACATACATCATCAGTTTTCGCACAAAAAAGACCAAGACCAGAACTTCAAGCTAAGGGTGCAATGCAACAGTGAGACCAAGGCTAAGATCGAGCCTCACCTTACTGACAAGTCAGTTGAAGTCAGGTAAAGTAAGTTGAAGTCAATTCGAGTCAGTTGGAGTCAGTTGACTCTCTGGAATATCTAGAAGTCTTGAATTCGAGTGTATTGTCTACGAATCTGATTGTTGCCCGAGTCTAAGACCGAGTGCGTAAGACGAAGGCCTGCATGGTCGAGGTTTTGGTCTTGCTTTTGAAAATTTGTATATCAGTGTTGATCAATTGATTTTGGAGAACTTGAGAGTCTTACCTGACGGCTTTGGTACATACAGCATGGCTGTTTCCCAGGAGATGAGAAATCGCCGGAGAAGGAACTCCGACAAGAATTGCGACGGTTATTACGATTTGAACCAGCATTGCTTGTTTCATTTGAGAAGCTACCGTTTTCAAGAGACAATTTCGAATGCAGATGAGCACAGAGAATGACTCTAGTCTGTTGTTGCTGTCACAGTCTCTTATCTCTCTCCCACCAGAGATACACGATATCGAATATACCGGACGCAGCAGCGTTGCTTAAACGTTTACATACGCTAAACAAAGGTTGACGATAGACGTTTGTGAATATTAATGGATGTTGTCGATGTTGATGAATGTGTACGAAATGTCTTGTACAATCTATTTCCTCAATCTTATCCTCAGCAGTTTCGATATATATATGTATAATCCCTCCGTGTTTCTGATACCAGAAAAAAAGTGTCATTCTGTTCGAAGTCCTTGGATGAATGTTGCATGCGAGTAGGATGATTCACTCGGTGCACAACCGATGCATGCGCACGTTTTCTATAATCAACTGCAAAGGATGTGCGTGTGATAACGTTTTAATAATAGTCGTTTAATAATTTCCTTGATTGACATGGGTTACATTTCATAACTTACAAACTAATTGGTCATTTTTTAAATCGCATCAACACTAAATCTTTTCTACATCAGAATATGATAATTAGACTACAGAGATTGAACGTTCTCAGTACAGGGGTGAGTATCGTCTTCTTCCTCGGATTCCTCCCTGTACACACATTCTCTTGAACCACCTGAAACAGTGAAGAAGATTTTGTGTTGCAGACCTTATGATCTTGTATTACATGATTTTTTTTAAGATTGTCTGACTCACAGTTGATTTCCGGTTTTCGACTCCTGTTCATCCTTATCAATCGAATGGCGTAGACAACCATAGCGAAAAACACGATTCCAACGGCTCCACCTATCACACTGATGTAAGTTTTTGGCATTGTTGACTTTGCCAAGGCAATGTTGCACGGTGAATCTGTGTTAGGATGATCAGAGAATATGGAATTTATCTCGTCACGGTATTTTGGGAACTTGATAACGTAACGATGTTTTGACTCGCTTACCCACAGGGAGAAGAACGATTACTTTGTTGTTTGGTAAAGTTTTCGTGATGTGACCACTACTGCTGTTCAACTCAGAGGCACATCGGGGGTCACAAGCTGGTCGGGTAGGTCGTGCTTTCTGATTGGTCTTTTCCGGTCTCTTCGATTCCCTAATGATAAAAATGACTTAAACCCTATTCAAGAATGAACTGAACAGGCTCTACTTTCCGTGTAAAACGTTCCAAAAGGAGGAGAAAACTGTTCGAAAATATCTGAAACAGTTGTTTTCAGGCCAGGGAATGTAACCAACGAACATAGACAAAACAACATTCTGATTGATGTGGATGAACAATAATTTGATAGAATTCGAATCAACGATTTGAGACGAAGTGGTTCATCAGAGTTTCGAAAATCGTAAAACTATCAGAGAAATATTCTGGTTTGTGAAAAGATTTTTGAAATTTGGATAAACCCTTGTGTCTTATTGTTGATATCTGAGCATGAGTTTTTCTAATTGAGTTAAGTTATCAGCTGCATTGACTGTATGTAAATTGATGAATCAGTATCCTAATCCCCACCTTTCGCCTATGGTACCAAGATTCTGAGGAGACTTGCTGAGGAAGCACAAGAGTGACTTTTCGCACGCTTCTCCTCCATACCCAGGCCTGCAGACACATCCTTTCGCCGAACAGGTTCCATAGATGCATTCTGGCTTGCAAGAGGCGACACAAGTCTTGTTGTCAACCTGGTCCCTGATGAAACCGTCATTACAAACGCATTGACCCGGTGCTACACATTCTCCGTTGGCACAGTCATGGCAGACGGGATCGCAGGTGCTCGAATTACCCGAGGATTTCGCGAAGCCATCAAGACACTCACAGGTCTCTGGACTCTGGCAGAAACCGTTGACGCAGGGTTCGGTGCAGACCCGGTCGCAGTCCGTCGACGTAGAGTTGTACCTGAAGCCCTGATCGCAGGTGCAGGTGTCAGGGGCGGAGCAAACGCCGTTCTTGCACGAGCCATTGCACCGAGGTTCACACGTTGACGCTTTTGAACCGACTCCTTCGGGCTTGACGTAGCCGTCGAGACACTCGCATACGTCGGGAGCGACGCAGGTACCGTGAAGACAGTCGACCCCGCAAATCGGTTCGCAGACGGAAGCGGACTCCGCGGTGAAGCCGTACCCGTCATCGCAGGTGCACACGTCAGGAAAAATGCAACTACCATGAACGCAGGTCTCGTTGCAGACTGGATCGCAGGTGAAGTTGGACCCCGGTCTCATCTCGTAGCCGTCGTTACATGTGCAGGTTTCCGGTGCTGAGCACCTGCCAGCTATACAAGGGCTGCTGCACTTCGGTTCACAAGCGAAATCGTCGTCCTCCGAGCGCTGGAACCCTTCGTCACACTCGCAGACGTCGGGAGCCACGCACTTTCCGTTGACGCATGGCCTCTCGCAGACCGGGTCGCACCCGTTAGCGTCGTTTCTCTTGTAGCCAGGATTGCACCCGCAGACGTTGGGCTCCGCGCAGTATCCGTTTTCGCAATCCGTAGTACACATTGGCGAGCACGTGTACTCGTTTATCTTCGCCTCATGTCCGTCGTCGCAGGTGCAGAAACCAGGAGCCGTGCAGGTTCCGTTTATGCAGGCAATTTCGCACACTGGACTGCACTGACCAATTGCATTTTGCGTGTAGCCATGATCGCATTCGCAGACATCAGGCAGTATGCATTTTCCAAATGTGCAAGGATTTTGGCAGGACGGCTCACAGACACCACCGGAATTCACGTACCCGTCACAACACACCCTTTCCGTCGTATACAATGTGTGGTTCTAGTGGTGAGAAAAGATTCAAATCAGTCAATAATTCTGAATATTCCGTAAAATTGAATTATTCTTACCTGTATTTTGTAGTTTATTCGCGTCCTGATTCTGTACGACCCGTACCAGACTCTTTGTTTGTACGTTTCTAGATATGGGACCGACCGAGTCAGGTTTCGCCTAGAAATTAGATCGACAACATTTGGTTGAAGCTAAGAATCCAGCAATTTTTTATGTACTTCGTTCTCAGCTACTTGAATATGATCTTTACCTGACTTCTCTGATGCACATATGGCTGCGATAGTTACTTCTAAGAGCGCAGAGAGCAGGGGGTATAAGAAAAATCGCGAGCACCGCGCACAGGATCACGTTCACTGACATGCTGCTACTCCTTGAGGACATTAACAACGAAAGCGGAAAGCTGATGACCAATACTGCGGAGAATGCTGCGGACAAACTCGGTCGAGAACCGAGGCCTTTATCTTATCCTCCCACCAATAGTAATTTCTGAGTATAGTGTATGTCAGTATTTTGTCAGAGGATGTGACTGTTTTTTTTTTATCTCCCATTCATCGTAGTGGATGGGAATCGGTCATGTGTTGACGATTGCTCGCTGAAAATTACTAAACCTAGTTCAGACAACAAGTCAACTTTGGAAGTACGAACTTTGAGTCATACTCAAAAACACACTGATCATTTTATCAAATTGTGTAACATTGAGCAGACCCTGATGCATTCTATCATCAGGATTTACACACCGTTGGCGTTGTTAATAATTTGGTTTCCCTTTTTCCTGGTACTGATTTTCCTGTTCGAAATAAAAATGTCAGAATTTAGCTCCCGCAGCCAAATTAGGCTCCATTACTATGAGAATTGAAAAATTGCTTGCAAGATGTTGAAGATACACATTTTCGAAATGTAAGAATAACACAGATTTCTTTTGAAAAATGCTGTTCAACGGTTGACTGAGGTAAAATTTGAGGAAATTCAACATGTAATTTTCATGTAATCAACATGCCTCATTTTCTTCTAAGGTTGACAGTAAGAATATCGAACAGGTTCATCCAGTAAATGATTATCGACAGTAATGAATGGAATCCGTCAAACTGTGACAATGCGAGTAACTTTTTCAGAGCGTCAGAACAAAAGTCTGATAATACAATCTGTACACCAACGCTGACGGAATAATGCATGAAAACCGCGAGATGAATAACGTCAACGACGATAAATTGACGATGACGTGAGTTCAGGGTGATAGAATTAAACACGTTCCAATCACATGGATTCGTTTAGTGTTAATATAATGATAATAATAATAATATAAAAAATAGCAAAATTGATATATCATGACATAATGTGTTAAAGAAAAAGTATTGTATACGGATCATCTGACATAGTTTCAAGTATCGTCGATATCGTGATCAATTAAGTATGAAAAAAAAACTCCTCTTCTTTTTTCCCTCAGACTCTGGGAACGCATCGCTGGGATCCCTTGACTCCACGTTCCTTAACGAATCCTGGATTACAAATGCAGAAATTTGGTCCTGAGCAAACGCCATTGGGACATCCACCCGCGCAACTGGCTACGCATCGGCTACGAGTCGGATCCCTGGGGTCAAGATTGTAGCCAATTTTACAAGTGCAGGTATTCGATCCGGTGCACTCCCCGTTCAGACAAGGACGATCGCAGGATCCAACGCACCGTCCTGTTTGGGCGCTCATAGTGTAGCCAGGATTACATTGGCACTGGTTGAAACCTACGCAACGACCGTTAGGACATTCGCTCTGACATTCCGAAACGCATTTTCCGGTGTTGTCGCGCATGTAGCCTGGTCTGCAGGTGCAGATTCCTGGCGATGTGCATTCTCCGTCGGTGCAACCGTTCGGACAGCTGGGGAGACAGGCTTCAGTCTCACTGGTAGGATTGACGTAGCTGATGAGAAATAAAAAAATGACAGAATGATTAGGACGAAGTCAAAGAATTTCGTCCAGATTCGATGGAACTGATTTGATACTGATTAGGTTGTCGGGTCAAGGCAGCATGTTTGTTTTCACGATTGAACCACAGAATTTGGACCGGGTCAAGAAATGAACTGGTGTCATGTAACGAGTGACGTTCACGCGATAAACTGATAACTTAATTACTGTAAAAAATGACGAGTATGCAACAAACTCCAACTTGATGAGATTTAAAGAGACTTCACGAAAATTCATGACATTTTATGAGACCTCGTCAAATTTGACAAGATTTTCGGATTCAATTAAGGAGAGTCTAGAGACATTTCATGGATTGCAAGAGACTTCGTCAAATTTTAGAAGCCTTTACGTGATTTCACAAGAATCTGATGCAAATTGATCCCATGCTGAGAGACTTCAGACTTCATGGTACTTCATAGGACTTCATCTACTTCACGGGCACTAACAATATTTCGGGTTAATAGTTCACCACTGGTTCGGTATTGGGCTCCAGATAGCCAATGTCACGAAAATGTGAGATAGACAGAAATTCTGAGGCTCAACGGTTGCGGAACGAATGAGAAAATAGAAAAGTAAACGTGAACTTTGCGATTTTGTACAGCAAGAACATGATGATGAGTAATAAATGTCTGAATACATGTATATCCACAATTTGAAAAAAAAACTTCATTGCTAGTGATCCAAATGCAAACAATGCACGCAAAAACTGGGGACATATTGAAAGATCTGAAGATTTTATCTCTGAAACAAGGCCAATCAATGAGAGAGTCTTTCAGTTCCTACCCATTGAAACACGTGCAGACTCCTGGAGCCGTGCATTCTCCGTGTGGACATCCTCCCTCGCAGTTCGGAACGCAAGTATTCAAATCCGTCAGAGTGTAACCAGGCTTACATCGACAGACTTTCGGTGCAATACAGTCGCCATTAACGCACCCTCCAGGGCAAATGGGCTTACATTCACCGTCGATGTCCGTGTACCCCAACTCGCAGATGCACTGTTCAGGAGCGAAACAATAAGCATGTTCGCGACATCTTCGGGTACACACCGGCAGACATACTCCTCTCACGGCTGACCATCCGGATGGACAAGTGCAGATATTTGGTCCCGTGCAGCGACCGCCCTCGCACCCTTCTTCGCAGTGGGCACTGCAATTTCCGGTGGTACCGTTTCGGGAGAAACCTTCGCAGCAGTCGACCAAGGTCACCCAGGGCTGATGAGCCTGCGAAAAAAGGATCAGGATCAGGATCATCGAGAACAAATATCATTCGTGACAAGCGTCACGAGTGACAAAAAAAACGACTTCAAAACCAAACTACTTGACCGATTTTTATGAAATTTATGTCGGACCAATCTGGAAGTATACTCTTGCGAATAAAAAAAGAATTTTCCAAATCGGTTGATAAATGACGGAGTTATGAGGTAACAAACATTTAAAAAAACGAATTGAGAACCTCCTCCTTTTTTGAAGTCGGTTAAAAAGAAGAATGGATGAAATTCGTTCATACCGCAACCTGGGGAGTTGGAGTTGTGGTGACCAGACGAGCCGTCGAGTTAGTTCCATTCAGAGCGACCCAATGACTGTACCTGGAATTTGGGGATTTTCAATGGTTTTTTTTTTCATCGATCAGAGTGCATCAGAAATTCATTTGCGAGTCGTAGAAGGTCGCTGCGGGTGATTCGATCCAAGGTGAGATCGAGTATGTTTATTTATATCCATGACTCCCTTCGCATAACAATAACGAAGGACGTAAATAAGTTAGTCATTGATACATGATGCGTGCGTGTGCAGCATATGAAGATTACTGAAACACGTTTTGCGAGCGCGTATGTAGTACCGCTACATCAACAGATTTCAAAATACTTATTACAAGCAACGACTGTGAAATGGTGAAATATACCCTGTCATCGATTGATATGGAGTCTAGAATTCAATTATAGGTCACGTGACAAGCGATTTGAAAGCGATTTCATGTGATTGTACTCAATTTTTAAGTCGTTTCATCTTTTTTCATAGAGTTTCGTACGATTTTCCTTGAGGTTTCATACAAGTAATTATGTTACTTGTTTCATGTAATTGAAAAAAATGTCAAAACGATTTTTAACTGATTCCACAGTAATTTGGGACTTTTTTTAATCGATTCAAATCGACTTTAACCGATTTCTCTGCGTTTGTAGAGTGAATTCACGATATTTTATACAATTTTATGAGATCCTGGGCAATCAGAACGATTCTAAAGTCGAAGTAGTTCATGATTACAACAAGATAGAAGCTCCTAACTTTCACGAGTTTGATTTTTTTCTTCGAAAAACAAGCAAAAATCTAAATAGCACAGTTGGAAAATCTGATAGCTGAGACAAAAAATGACGATTCTCAATGAACGTCATTATGACATTTATCGCAATCATTTCTCAATCCTATTTCCAAATTTTTTATCTGTCAATGATCTTCCCGACTGAGAAAAATAACATTCCGTAGGAGACAAGTCATCGATAGATCCGATCGCCTTATTCGCCGAGATGGAGATAGTGAATGCAATTTCTACTTACGGTACTCTCAAGTAGCAAAGTCCAGTTCCGTTAGACGCAGTTGGTGTTTTAGTATTCGCCAAACGACCATTGGGAGATCCTCTATGTCCACCTTTGACGCCTTCGACGGCTAGGGCCGAAGCGGATATAGCCAAAATGGCGAAGGCTGTAACCAACAGTTTCTGCATCTTGACTCTGAGAACGTGGGCGGCTTACTGAAGACACCAAAGACACCGAAGACACTACGACTCGGACTGCGAGTAAACAGATATACTATCAAGTCTGCTGAGGTCACGTTATGATTTTAGATAAACAGGAGAAGAGATTCTTAGTAATCGTCGGAACAACTTGGATCTTTTGACCTTCTTCTTCGTACTCGCATTCTTCATAACAACATAACATGATAGATGGAGTGTATTTTTACACTATACTCTCATTAATTGGAGCAAAATATAGCGGATGGAAGAATGGATTAGTGAAGATCTATAAATTGGTAGGAATCATCATCTTGGCCTAGTATTAAATAGATTAAAAGTCATGACCTCTAACTGGACGACTCGATCTTGAATCAAAGGTTCTCAAATCCATTTTTTTCATCATATCTCGACCACCGTTGATCTGAAGGTCACAAAGGTTATTATAAAAAATGAAGCTTAATGAATTCTCTACAAGAAAGGTTGAATACATTTTTCTCGTATCTTCGATAGTTTTTCTCTGATACGCAAGTGAAGACGCACGTAATTCGCACAAGGTTCTATACAAATACTGATACTTTCAGCTCTGTATTACACAAAAACTATTTAAGATACGAAAAAAATGTACTGAATTGTTGTTGTAGAAAATTTAATAAGCTTCATTTTTTCTAATTACCTCCGTGACGATAGAATCAACAGTTCTCGAGATACGATGAAAAAATTGAATCGGAGCACCTTGGATTCAATATCCGTCCGATTCAAAAGGTTTTCACTAATTCATAGATCTTTAAGTTCCTTTTAAAATTCATTCTAAGGATGTATAAAATTTCGAGTTTGATCACGCTGCTACCAGTGGAAAAGTTCATTATGATGACACGTATCCGCTTCTATTGTTTACGTATTTTAATCTAATATCATATTTAGTTTTAATTTGCACAATCAGGCGGAAAGGATGTGCTGAATGTGAATGATGCCGACAATCTCTGATAACGAGTGTCAAACGAGACTGCATATATCACTTCAATACGTAATAGCAAAATAATATCTAATTCTTTCCTCGGTGTTAATTATCATATTGGTTGGGTTTTTTTTCCACGAACTATGACAATAAAACTGCGTTTTAACACTGCGGTATTGTTCCCATTGTAGATATGAGTAGTCAGTTTAGTAGCTGATTAAAAGCCTTGTGCAGAATTTGGACACCATTTTTAATTCTATAAGAGCGAAATTTAGTCTGAATATTTTTTACGATCGATGATAAAAGTTGACTTTGTGAAGTTTATAGTTAAAAAAAATTGATACCAAAACTGAATAATAATTAGTATGTCATCTGTATATTTTTATTATTTTTTTTACACAGTTTATAAAAAAAAAACACAAATTACATGAGAATAAGATAAATTAATGAGCGAATTGATCAGATAAGTTGTGTCCTTTTTTTGTTCTGACCTTTCGATTAGTGTTTGCGTGGTTTTTACAAGATTGCAGATCACGATACATCTTATCATTTATACATGTGTACGACTTAAAAAACTAATTAATCCTATCTCATAGTTCAGTTGATCTTATTATAATAACTTACTAACTATCTAATCAACTGATTGCGTATTCACATTAACGTTAGGATAATTATCATAAGCGGTTGGTTTATCGGTGGCTTTTAATTAAATATCAGCCTCTCTTACGACTTTACGTGTTACAATTAAACAATAAATAAAAGTTATTGATAAACCCTGGTAGAATCAATATTTTAGGGGGTAGAGGGTGGAGAGCACTTTTCAAAATTCAGAAAACGTGCTGTTGCTGTGAGTTTTACATTTCTCAAAATTGACTTATGAAGCGATTAATGGGAGCAGGAAGACTTTTTTTAGGGGCAGTTTAATTCGTTGTTCTTCTAATTTCATGTTGAAAATGAAAGAAAAAAATTATGATCTTCTCATTGACGCCGAAATAGGGACTCAAAAATTGAACCTGTGGGAATGAAATCCCAAAAACCCTCCAATTACGAGTCGATATTGAAAAAATCAATTGATCAGATTGAAAAAAATTGATGAATCAATTGTGAGTCGATATTTGATTGATAATTCTCACAAAATTAACGCAGGTTTTACCTTCACACTTTTTGATGAAAAAGTGCTCAAATTTTCGATTTACCATAAAAAAAAAATATAATTCGAAAATCTTAGTCAGTTATTTTCTGTGTTCTGATTCTAAGAAACTTTTATTTCTCGTTTTAAGGCAGGTCAAAGACCATCAGAATTGTTATCAATGCGAAATACTATTTTAAGTCTTATATCGTACTGACCTAACTTCTAAAGTTTAAGTTAAAATTTGATTACTCAATATATTTTTCTTCTTTTGGTATCAAAATATATTTGGCTTAAATAACCGCCACGATTGTCTTTGGTATAATTTAATTTCAATCACGTCAGTTTCATAAAACACTGTCATAACTAATCATTAAAAAAAAAACTGATCAAAGCCTCGATAAAAATTACGTCGTCGATCACGAATCAGATATGATTACTCGATATGCTTTATCAGACTTATAGAAATTGACTTTTAATCGGGAAAAACTATCTAAAGCCCTTCAGGCCTTAGGAGGGCCCTGGACGGGCTGTAGACGGTTTTCCCCATTTCAAAGTAAATTTTTACATATTACATGTTTTTGGTCAGTATTGAATTTCATCTCATCATGAAATTTCAAATTGGCTCATCACACGTGAAGCCTAAGGAACCAAATCATCCTTCCGAACACACAAGGGTGTGCTAAGTGGTATTTCGTCGTAGACGTGCTCCGCGTTCTGGTCGACTGCAGTGTGACGACAAGTGGTTGCTGGTGGTCTGTCGTAGTGGCTTTCCAAAAGATCTGTTCAGACAGAACAAATATTGCTGATCAAACATTCGAACAATAATGAAACAAGGCCGAGAACCGCTTTTATCGCTACATCACGTCAAACAACGTTTCGATTCTGATGGTAATACGAACATTTCAATATTTTCGCATGCAAACACGCGAAGCACTTGTCGCAATGCTCTTAGGGCTCCTGTTCTTCTGGACTCTGAACAAATCTCCTTAATTTGTTGATAAATCTGATGACAAGATCGCGATCCTTACCTCGGATATTGCCTGATACTCGTATGCTGATGGTACCAGTCCTGTTGTCGTAATGTTTGTTCAATTCGGCAGCATCGAAGGTGATCAAAGCAGTTTCTGGGCTCGATGCAAATACTGGATTGACGAAAGTCGGTAGAGCTGCAAAAAACAGAGGAGCAAAAATCTAGTCAGTGTCGCATTTTGCCAAACTAATGGGCAAAATAATAAAATTGGGTCCTTTTTAAGGAACCATAAAACTGAAATTAGGATCTCTAATGAGAGTTTATCATTCTTTGACTTGAAAAAGCCTCTCAAATGATAATTTTAGGTTTAAAACAGTCGTTAATTAGGAAACTAATTATCCTATCGCAAAAATCATAAAATGGGTCTTGGATAATGTATCCAGGAATATCGTGTCCAAATTTCAAGTCAATTGGTTGAGTAGTTTTTGAGATTTTCACAACACTAGCAAAGTAAGAGAATTTTTCAATATCATTGGCGAAAAATAGACGAATTTTGATGAAATAGAAAAATGACAAAAATCGACTGATCACTAACGAGGAAGAGTCGTGTTCGTTATTTTCATGCTCCTCATGGTGTTTCCCTTTTCTTGAGGTCCTCCTCCATTCTTGTCGTTGTCGTAAATGGATATGGGAATGGTCTCGAAGACCTTGGACCTCAGATAGAAGACCATGAGTACAGCGAGGATGGTAAGACACACGGAGACAACTGACCCAATGACTATGAGAAGGGTAGTGTCGTGCGACATCTGCGGTACTTGTTCTGCGGAAAAGTAAATCACTGACACAATTAATATTGATGAGTATTGCCGGGTCGATTCAAAGATATCATCGAGCAAATATTGATTATCGTTCTCAACAGCCACCTTTCTGCATCGTCTTCACGTAGCTAGGATGCGGGGGTCCGACGATCTTCACTATCCCAGCATCCACGGAGTTCTCATCATCCTGATGTCCGCTGAAAATCCCACCATGCGATGACCCTGTGGTCGTTGAATCGTCGATCCGAGTCGTTGGCGGAGTCTCGACCAGGTTTGGTACCGGAAGTGCTGGGCTGATGAGAGTGAACTCTTCGGGGATTTCGGAGACCGTCTGAAGTCTGTCTTCTGCAATAAAGTGGAAAACGGACATTGCACGACTTTCTTCAGCTGTTAAACCAGGTATGGTGTATTTTAGGGCCCCTGAAACCCCGTCAAGCACATGATTATGCGTTTTCACCAGTAATTTAGAACGCCTAGCCTGGTAGTTTGGCGTTACACGAAAAATCGCGAGGGTCTGATCAGTCCGTTGATTTCTATCATCAAGGATCTGGACTATGGACGTATGAAGGACTGTTATTATCCAATCAAACACCAGAGTCGAGTTTCCTGTGTAATTTACAGCATCGCACAACGTTCGATATCTCCTCGTCTAATCGTCCTCTCATCGATTAGCCATTTTTTTTTTTTAATTTCAGGAGAGAAATCCACTATTTTTTCGTTCATTTTTTATTCTAGAGCGAAAACGATGAAACGTGTTTTGATAAAGTAGATTTTTGTGCCTTAAGAAAAATCAGAAAAATCTAGTTAAATTAGTGGATTTTTTCTCCTTTTCCACTGACCTTCAGCATGTTCGGTGGTTCTGGAAACCCTCGTGACGCTGAAGCCCTTGGTCTCTGAAAGGGTGGCTTCTGTCCCAGTACTGGTCTCACCGGTGTTTTCCTCGCTGGACGACACCTCTGAAGGAAGTTGCGAGACGTGGGCAGCTTCGAAGAGATTTTTCCTGGTCAAATTTCCAGAAATGGCCAATTCAGGGTCATCGGTTGATTGCCTTTGACAGTCTCCGGTCTCTGGATGACACCACATCAATCTGCCACCGCAATCGCATCCGGATTCGCAACGGAAACCCCATCTTCCAACTTGACAGGGAAAACGGCAGCTGGGAATGAAATATGAGAGGAAAAAAATTTATGAAAAATGAAAATTTGGAAATATTTTTAAAGTCTCGAATTTAGTTTACAGGTTTCGATGGAAAAATCATCGGCTCGAATGATTTTAGGTTGCAATTTTTTTAAGGATTTGAGTTATTTTTATCTTCTTTCATCGAAGTTCGACTCATTTTGTCAAGAAATTTATTGATGACGATTTTAGAAGTAAATTATACTAATTTAGTCGTTAGATTATAATAAATGACGAGTTTCTAAAGATTGCAATCAAATTGAAAATCGGTATAATTCAGGCCTAATTTTTAAACCTGTATATCTTCCGAACGGTCAATGACACGTGAAAAATACTAATGACCTTTTTTGTAGGAAAATGAAAGAGCTTCAAAATTTGTTCAGGTCATTTTTCTCGTAGGAAGAACTGGGAGTAAGATATCGTTAAAATTGAGATAAAAGTCGTTGTTTTCGTTTTCTTATCACAAACAGAAACTTGAACGCGGTTATCAAAGTTGGGAATCTCCAGAAGTGAAAGAACTTTCAATATGCACACGGATAACTCTGGATTGATATAACAGACAGTGAATATAACATTTTTATCATGGATTATGATTATTGATCGGGAGCACACTCACCCAGGTCCTTGCCATCCTGCTGGGCATTCGCAAATGCCATTGACCGGGTTACACGATCTTCCTGAGGCGCAGTCGCACTGCTGCATACACTGTCTGCCCCAAGATCCCGGCGGACACTCTGAAACGATCAATTTCATCAATTTTTTTTTCTTTTTTATTATCAAAAATAATATTTTTTATTCCATTTGAATATTGAAAATTGAAGTTCAGTGTCAAAAATCAAATTTCGATATCGAAAGTTAAATTTTGAATGTAATAAAATGAATTTCGACACCAAAAGTTGAATTTTTAATGTCAATAATCAAAGTTTCTGTACCAAAAATTTAATTCCAATATCAAAAATCAAATTTCAATATCAAGATTGAAATTAAAATAACAAGATTTCAATTCTTGATATCAAAAATCGAATTTTGAACACCAAAAATCAAATTTCAATATCAAAAATCAAAGTTTCTGTACCAAAAATTTAATTCCAATATCAAAAATCAAATTTCAATATCAAGATTGAAATTAAAATAACAAGAATTCAATTCTTAATATCAAAAATCGAATTTTGAACACCGAAAATCAAATTTCAATATAAAAAATCAAAGTTTCTGTACCAAAAATTTAATTCCAATATCAAAAATCAAATTTCAATATCAAGATTGAAATTAAAATAACAAGAATTCAATTCTTGATATCAAAAATCGAATTTTCGAAACCGGAAATAAAATTTCAATATCAAAAATCAAAGTTTCTGTACCAAAAATTGAATTTCAAGATCAAAAATCAAATTTTCAATATCAATAACTAAATTTCAAAGCCACTCAATTAAATTCCCTCAAAAAAATCCGCACAAAACGTAAAAAAAAAAAACGATATTCCGCCAAATCCACTGCATTCCTGATCGTGACTTGAATTGAAATCAACTTAATTAAAGACTCGCTGCTTCTGAGTCACATGGCAAAGTGAGGTTCACCGTTCACGTCAGTCCGGGTTACAATACACATAAGTTACGTGAATGTACGTCTACAAAACGGTGTACGTATGTTTAAAAAAAAAAAAAAAAAAAAAAAAAAAGTGGTTGTCAGAGACGCTCGAACTGAGTCTGTGGCTGTAACATGAGTATTCCGCGTGCATTCCCTGCGATAAAGAATCGCAGAGACCACGGACCACGGATAAAACCCTGAGCTACCGAGTCCGGAAGTTACGATGAAAGTTGCCACTCCCACATTGATTCAATGCACGCAGTATATTCATGTACGATTTACATACTGTACGATATCACTTAATATGCTACCAGAAATTGCAGGAGTCGATCAAATTACACCGATTTGAATTTCCCGGCCTTAGAAGTTGGTACGTGACTCGCGATCAAAGAGAAGACATTTTTCGAGTGTCTTGAAAAAAAATGAAATCACAGAATCTCATGCAAAAGATTTTTTTTTATGACTGTCTTCGAAATGTTTGGTGATTTGTGATAAAGTGAATCAAATTCAATATCGAGAATAAAATTTTAAATACCAAAAATCAGATTTTAGTATCAAAAATTGAATTTTTAATACCTAGAACAAAAATTTTCAATATCAAAAATAAAATGATCGACACCTCTAGTCAAAATTTCCATATAAATAATGAGTCAGTTCCATTTTTGTCAACTACAAAATTTTGAATATCAAAAATAAAATTTCAATGTCAAGAATTCAATTTCGTTCATCA
Organism: Euura saliciscinereae; assembly: GCA_018420115.1. Taxonomy (NCBI): domain Eukaryota; kingdom Metazoa; phylum Arthropoda; class Insecta; order Hymenoptera; family Tenthredinidae; genus Euura; species Euura saliciscinereae. Next base: position 34,263 of record JAFFZH010013657.1, read on the forward strand.
GAAAGAAAATGAACGACATCTCAAGTCAAAATTTGCATATATAAAATGGAACTGACTAACTGAAAAATTACAGCAGACGAAAAACCAAACAAAAAATTGTTTTTGAATTTACTATAAATTGTACAATAAATTATCTAATATTTTCCAATCAATTTCTTAATTCACAAACTACTTATCAAACTATTCATTTTATTTTAAATTTGGTGAATTTGAGACGAAAATTTTTGCATTTTGGACAGTGATACAAAAAATTGACAGAATTACAAGAATCTCCGACGTTTTAATGCGTCTGAGATGAAACAAAGAGTGAAAGCTCTAGAACGTGTGTATGTAGGTACCGTGGTCAAGCCGGACGTTTCTGGATCCGGTTCAAACGATTCCGAGATCATAAATTATTGTATATTACGAGATTCGCTAACTACATAAAAATCTCACATAATTACCTTAATAAAACAATATATTCACAGTAAATTTGGCAAATTCCATTACTGTCACTATAATACATACAACAGGAAAAGTAATGTCAATCACACAAAAATTACATATAATTCACGTCAGTAATTGTGTCATTTTTTTTTTCAAAAGAAATCTATGTTATTCTCACTCTGAAATTTTTTTTTTTTTAATCAACAATTTTTATACTAATGCAATTTTGGGTAGGAACGTGTTCTGCTGAAATTACAGTAATCAGACCTCATCATTTTTTTAACAGAAAAAAAAATCAGTGACATGGATCAAAGTCCCCATAAAAAAGTCCCCAGAATTTGAAAATGATCAGATCTTATAAAAACAAGAGAAAATATTGATCAAATTGAAAGCAGTTGCGTTCTAATTATTGGTTGGAAGTCGATGTCAGATGTAGAGTAAGAGGCGATTCATTATCGTTGTGTAACAAGACGGAGCAATAATCGAGCTTACATCCTGGCAAGTGCAGCGAACAGGTGTATCAAATTATCATGATCGCTCCCTAACGAGATACTGACCGTGGGCGCAGGTATCTCCTTGGTACCCAGATTCGCATTTGCAAATATTTGGCTTCATGCAAATACCATTTTCACAATATTTGCAGAATGGTATGCACTTAGGTTCCGTATCCGCCTCCGCGTGAAGTTCCTGGATCACGTAACCGTCGCAGCATTCTGATACCGTTATCTCCTTCACGGTGGTCTGAAAGCATCAAGATATCGAGTTTCAATCGTTTGGCGAGAAAAAATATTCGAATCTTTCCCACTGTCTAAATTCGACACGAAGAAACATGAAAAAACTGAAAAAGTGCCTTTTTTCGGACGGCACTTTGCAATATTTCTTGCAATAGATCCGCGATGCTTTCAATAAAGAAAATTCAAAAATAAAAAAAATGCGTTATATAACAGAAATAATCAGACTCAAGTCCGCAGATATTTTTGCTATAATAATAATAATAATAATAATTGATTACGTAAAGATCGAAGTGCGCTCGTCCGAAAGAGGTCTTCTCATTTCTAGTTTCTAGTTTGTCCTTTTTTTTGCTCACGATCAATTTGTCTAGTGTATAAAGAGATAGACAGAGAATCGTAGTGGTTCTGCAGAGTCCGAATATATTAATCGTTGAGACACTATAAGACGTAAATGAAATTTTGACACCCCGTAGAGAGTTGTACGTGTAATGAATCATCGGTAAATGATGGTCTTAAGAAATCGACGAACTAAATATCTTGACGGTCATTTTGGTGGGATAACACTCGACGCTTGGTATACATGATCCGACTAGATAGGCAAATCACACCACTTGTCTTTCACTCTACTCCTCCTCCTGCAATGGATTGAGAAACGTTCGGTGTGGGATGTGGATACAGAAACACAGCCACATTCCAATTTTACTTCATTCACCTTTTTTTTTTTAATTTTAATTTTTTTTTTGTTTTATTTTCATCGTTCGTTCCTTCGACTCTTGATCACTTTTGCATCTCGACGCGGATATTAGTTACGCAATTATTTATCCACCGAGAAACGAGAAAATATTTATAAATAATCCTTTAATTGATATCCCGTGTCGCACTTCACTGCTCCTATAAATTTATTCTAATCTTATTAAAATACAGCTCAATCTGTCATTCACCTACTTAACAAGATATACTAGTTCTGAAATTATATTTAAACGCACTATTTTTTAATTTTTGACACCATTTTATACCCTAAATACGATATATCGTCGATTAGAAGTTTGAATCCGTGACTCTTTCGCGCCCCGCGCGTGACGCCACTAGTTGACACGACGCGCCCGCCATCTAGTGTCGTTTGTCGGAACCCACGTGGTATTTCTCAGTTCTCGCTCTTTATTTATAAATTTATTCTAATCATATTCGCACTCGCATCCAAATACAGCTCAATCTGTCATTTACCTACTTAACAAGATATACTAGTTTTGAAATTATATTCAAACGCACTATTTTTTAATTTTTGACACCATTTTATACCCTAAATACGATATATCGTCGATTAGAAGTTTGAATCCGTAACTCTTTCGCGCCACGCGCGTGACGCCACTAGTTGACACGACGCGCCCGCCATCTAGTGTCGTTTGTCGGAACCCACGTCGTATTTTTCAGTTTCCGCTGTTTATTTGAATATAGGGGTGAGAAAATTGTGAATTCTGACGTCACGACCCCATCAGAAAGCGATTTTGAATCATTTTAGTAGAAATATCGTTTGAAAATTGGAGACTATATAAAAAAATGAAAAAAGTGGAGTAGCTACATAGGTAATTACACACAAATTAGACAGCTGTTTTATAGGCTGATAATTATTGTGTCAGAATTCGAATCGCGTGGACCTTATGCCGTGGTTCTATATTACGACGAGTTTCTTTTGTTCTTTTTTACGAATAAAATTAACTATAGACCTGTGATGCAAACGTTATTTCGTAACTCTCTTAATTGGCAGAAGCTGCTACAGTCTTTATTTATTGGACGAAATGTAACAGTGCATGGATGTAGAGTACCTACTACACTAGATTTCTAATTAGTTTATAGCGATTTGAGTGACTATAGAGAACCGTGATGATGGTTATATCGTAACATTTATTGACCAATTAATCTTCTAATTGGTCCGCTGACCAAATATTTCATTAAAATTCATCTTTGCGAGGTTTGATTATGATGATCCAGAAAGAGGCACCGGACCGTAACGATCAAAGGCGTTATTTAACTTTCACTGACATGAAATTGAGAGGAGAACGGGGGCCTTTGTATAATAGTAGTAAGATATACGCTTATTTCCGGTTCTCTTATACACTACTATATTACGAAAGTGAACGCAATGCGTGTAAGATTTAGTACGATGATTGCGCGAAATGCCATCAAACTATTAGAGTAGTTGTGGGCACATAACTGTCATTACACAATACCAAATTCAAGATGAAACAAGCCAAAAAAAAAGGGAAGAAGTATGTTCGCATTTCGATGGGATCTACTAGTTTTTTTTTTTAATTTTATGAACGCGATTATCTCACTCGACGTTGCACTACCTGATCAATCATCATGTCAAACTACATAACTATATTGGTATGAATTATTACAGGCGCAGGTATATTGTACAGGTGCTACAGAAATGCAGTATGTAAGCACAACAGAAATATGAGATTGCTAACCGCTACTAAAAATGTTGATGTGACAAATCATATAACGTTGTGAACGAAATCATCATGTAGGCACCCATCAGCAGATATTATGTATACAAAATAATATGGTCAATCATATAGTTTATCATGTAATTTGTTTTATATTATATGATTTTTTACACGACTGTTCAAATTCACAAGATAAATCATGTGATGAATGACGAGATGATGAGATTCCGTTCATAACGTTACACATTTTCAGTTGGGAAATGATTCGTGAACACTCATCAGAGATTGATGAACACGATCAAGAAGTTTCAGTCCCAAATGATTGTCGATTTTTTGTATGATTTTCTTTTTTACACTGAGAGCATACAATGAATTTCAGCTCTGAATACATTTTTATAGTTTTTTTTTGTAGTTTTAACTGTTGAGTCGAATCGAGGTCCGACAATTTTCAATATTTCTGGACGAAATTTGGAGGAGATGCTAATTTCATTGTCTCGAAGGAGCTACTTTTTCAATTTTCTCGATACCTCGCTTTTTGTTGAATTTGGACATTCGGAAAGATTCAAATATTCTTTTCCCGCCATTGGCTTTACGGCGTGTTTTTCAGAATTAAAAACACTGTCCAGAAAAGGAGTCAGGCATCTGCTGGCGGTACTCAAGATAACACTTCCTGCGCAATTCCGTAAAAGGTATCCACAGTAGATTGATGTACTCGTAGTCTTATTTCTCGATGGAGTACGTGACGATGAATTAAAAGATTCCACGCGTTCTTTTTGATGCACTTTCGCTCATACGACACGTACATTTCTGTTTCTTTTTAAACTGGATAGACACACTTATTTTTACTTCTGGTTTCATTTGAACAGCAAAAATGACACAAAAAAAACCAGAATGTGATAAATTTCATTCAATTTTTGTTCAGAATTTGTCTCCTGTGGAGCAACGAACGTGAAACAAATGACACAAGAGACCCAGTACACTTTTTTTTTACACAATTCTTGTCAGCCTTGAGGTGCGAACGTCCGGGAGATTCTCTATCCTGATAAGATCGCGGGGAATCCATGCTTTATGCAATTCTGTGTGTAAGAACCTTGACGAGTAAATAGAACATGGAGAAAGTTTGACATCTTCAATTGTATAAAGACACGATCTACCCAAATTTCGATGATATCAATCGAAAAAAGAAAAGATGGTCGTTAGCTGATTCAACGTGGTCGATAATTGCGGAAGACATGAACGAAACGCGACCTTCGATTAGATAATGGTCGTCGCGAAAACCGTTGAACTTGCCATTAACGCTTGATCGATCATTTGATTTTAGAATCAGTCGACCGGAAACCGAGTTCTTTTCTCCATTCAAATAACGAGAAGCGGTTGTTATGCAAAATTGTACTGCCTATGAAATTCCCATTACTGCAATGTTCAAACAAGTCAATCCTGCGAGTAGCACAGAATTTCTAACTTGCTGAAATAGAAGTAAAGATAAAAATGAAAATTGCTACTTCCGGTTTGTAATGTATAGCGCATGATGAAAGGGGTGCAGCAGCTCCTCGTCAAAGGGACCCCTTTGTTACTTTGTACTCGATAATAAGTGTCGTATAAATAGATCCCTGCAAGCTGCAAGCTGCAAGCAATGAAGGTGTACCGGAAGCAGAGAGTTTGGTCGTCTAGTCGAGTCGCTTTCTACGGTGCTAATATAATTTTCCCCTGTGAACTATTACCTCGTAATAGTGTAATAATTCTTGGCAGTGCCAATACCGTCATTAATCCACTCGATATCTGGTTCACGGCTAGGCCGCGAAGCCAATCATGATCAGAGAGAGGTGCTTGCGGATGGTGCATCCGTTATTAACAGACCACACACACACACTAGTGATGTGATGTAATGATTCAATTGTCAAGGACGACACTTTCTACACTACGTACACGATGAAGCCACTAGATTACAAGATTACATGGTACAACACGGTCGTTACAGTACCAATTACAAGTCTTGACCACTGGATGATTCGGACAAACTTTAAGTCACTTCTAGCCGAATTTTGTCTCCTCGAATTATAGAAATCTACATTTTGTGTGTTGTAGGCCTTTTCACTTTTGAAATTACAAAATTACAAGTTTCGACTTCTGGAGGAGTCTTAAAAAATTATACTCACTTTTATCCTGAATCGTTCTCTGTTTTCCATACGAGTTTTAGCGCATCTTGGAGGAACTTTCAAGCACCATGTAAACGTCTGCACGACCACTGGCTCTGTGTAAGTTTCTCTGAACGTTATGGTTTGGCTGTGAAATAAACGAGGGTTTAGATCATTAGAATAATTCGATAATTATCTAATAAAATTATATCCTAAAATGTGTGAAGCGCTGATGACCTGGGCAGAAACGCTTTTTGATTGGTCGTGATATCAGAATTCTCTGTTTCCAATCGTCCCTCGTTGTAACTAGTCATATTTTCCTTGATAAGCGCATGAAAAGATTGAGGGCTGGCGTGGTAGCAGCAGGACATAACCTCAAACTTCGTGTCAGTCGTTTCGTCCCGCGAAAAAGTGACGAAATTTGACTAAATTTCTCCCAAAGGACGGAAGTGAAATAATTACGGACTGCGCGTGTGAAAACCTAACATCACCGATCCTGGCTTGCAATCGTTCGCTTTCGTCCCGCTAAACCGCCATGCAAAGCCCCACTTTTCATGCAGGTACGTGTTATAAAAATTTAATTTTGTACACTTTATACCCGTCGAAACTGGTCCGCAGCATCAGAACACTGTTCAACCGGATCAATTTCTGAACAAAATTAGTCAAAACTGGAACGCCTTCTGATTGGTCGTGACGTCAGAGTTCACAATTTCACCGTCGTCTTTGGATAACCCCCAACGCGTATCCTTCAATAAAAAGCGATAACCACAAGACACGAAGTGGGTTTCTACAAACGACGCTAGATGGCGGACGCGTCACGCTGGAGAGTGACGTCACGGCGTGGCGCGAAATAGAGACCGATTTGAACTTTGAATCGACAGTATATCGTATTCGAGCGATATAACGAATGTTTGTAGTGTCTTTTCACAACTTATTCTGTATCCTTTGCAAAAGTTGGGTACCTCCCACTGTCACATGTCATCACGATGCAGTTAATGGTCAGTCGCACGCGATAGAGATTACATTCCATTCCGGTGTCTGTTTCTTAACAATCCTTTGGTTTAATCTTTGGTATAGTACCTGTGGTAGCTCTGCGAGTTCATTATTAACGCTAACGACTAGTAGATTATATCGAGTGTAAGTATTCTCCGCATACCTAACATATATGTCAACACTTATGCGAGTTGCATAACAACAGCGAGCAACGACTCTCATAGTGCTCTAGTTTATTACGAATATCTTGACCATATATTCACACCGCATTTACTTACTAACTCAAACCATAATCATGAAAAGAAAGCTCAAATTGCGAACGTTTAATTTTACTCTACAACGCATTTCAGACCAATCAGGGGTGTAGATACGTGGGACACTTTCACCACGTATTATCACAGCGGACGTATCACGTGGCCATTGGAACAAGTTTGTAAGTACCAAAAAGACGATTTTGATGCCTCAAGATCTCAAAATGATAAAACTGTGTAAATAAGTCGAAATCCTGAAAGAAAAAGGTCGTAAGAATTGACCTGCTTTTGAGTATCCCACCTTTTTTCGAGATCTTAAATTTGAAATAACAAAAAAATTAATAATAATCTCACTTTTCCACCCTCGTGCATACGTGGTCGCCTGATAAGGAGTCTGCGAGTGGTACCAGGGTCGATGCAGCGAAGATGAGGACGTGCAGAATCCTCCGATTCCTCATTTTCGAAGAGCTGAGGGAAAACGTATCGTTTAATTATTAATCAAAATACACAACTATTTGCATATTTGTGGTCATGATGAAAAATTTGAGGTCATGATGACACTGATTTGGTGATTTTTTTTTACATTTTTCTAAATTTCTAAATTTCTAAAAATCTATTTAAAAAAAAAGCAATTTCGGTATCAAAAGTTTCAGGAAAAAGTCCTTAAGGAAAAAAAGTAGATATAATTTATAACGAAAAAACTGCTCTATCAAATCGTAAAAATTATTTTCATAATTTTTCTACAAAAAGAATTGAAGGAAATAGTTCTACCAAAATCTACAATTTTTCATCGAGAAAAAAAGCAGTTTATTAATTTTTTACGAACAAACTACTAAATTCAAATTTTCATCAAAACTCGTATTGAATCGGAGG
>JAFFZH010013657.1:42131-64175 GCA_018420115.1 Euura saliciscinereae
ATTTTTTCATGAAGAGAATTGGAGGAAAGGTTTCTACTAAAATCTACAATTATTCATCGAGAAAAAAAGAAGTTCATTAATTTTTTACGAAAAAACTACTAAATTCACATTTTCATCAAAACTTGTATTGAATCGGAGAAATTATTTTCATTGCCATTTTTTCACGAAGAGGATTGAAGGAAAGGTTTCTGCTAAAATCTACAATTTTTCATCGAGAAAAAAAGAAGTTTATTAATTTTCTACGAAAAAACTACTAAATTCAAATTTTCATCAAAACTCGTATTGAATCGGAGAAATTATTTTCATTACCATTTTTCCATGAAGAGAATTGGAGGAAAGATTTCTACCAAAATCTAAAATTTTCCATTGAGAAAAAAAGCAATTAATTTTTTACGAAAAAACTACTAAATTCAAATTTTCATCAAAACTCGTATCGAATCGTAGAAATTATTTTTCAGTGTATGCTGAGGTATTCCCGAACCCTGAATTCCTGGACCAGTGCAGATGAGCACCAAGCGAATTATCGCACTATCATATCGTGAAGACAGAAGGAAATATAGTCAAACCTCGTTAGTATCGTCGACGTTTTTATCCTGAGGCCGTTACGTCCGTCGGTGGTTGGGAATGAGCTGACAGTTCTACGAAAGCTGACGACCACAGACTCGAGTCTTTATTGAAATTGATATCGAGTTTCGGAGCTAGCGACTGATTGTGGACAAGACCGGAAGGGTCGGGTGTCCGGTAAGCATCGCCATGTTATCTCAAACGGTCGACTGTTTGAGTAAGTTGTAAGCAGAGCCGATCCGGCGCCAATTACACCTCCTGAAATTTGAATATCTTCTTTTTTCAAATCACGATCGGTAGAAAAAAACAAGATTCGCATATATTAAATATATTAGCGACTGACTGATTATCATGAGATCCGCGTGAGGGTCACGAATTTTATGTAACGGTTTCCTTTTATTTTAGATTTTTTTTTTTAAAGCATATATTATTGAGAAGGATTCGAGGAATATTTATATCGCGGAATTTTTATTGCAAATTATTTCATACTCGATTGGCTGATCGATAATGAAATTATTTTTTATTTAGAGAAAAAGATTGATTAGAAATATTCAAAAACTCGTTTCTTTCGGTTACGTGTGTTTATTTGTGTTTATTACATGTGTGTTTGAGATGTGTGACGTATTTCAACCGACATGAAATTAAATTCGTTATTAATTGAGGAAACCGTAGTTAATTGTCCCCATCCTGCGTTTCATGCGCAAACTCGCCACTTTCGAGATAACGAAAACTGTAATTATAATTATAATCCTCAACACACGCTCTCTAAATTTTTTGGAGTGAAAACTCACTCCATTGGAGTGAAAATTCACTCCTGCAATACTGAAAACAGCGCAAATCCAAAAGAGTGAATATTCACTCCAATAGAGTGATTATTCACTCTAAGGGAGTGAAATGTCAATCTTCTTTGGAGCGATTTGTTCGATCACATCGCTTGGAGTGAAAAATTTCACTCTAATGGAGTGGAAAAGTCACTCCATTCATTGGAGTTGCGCTGTTTTCACTCCAAAAGATTTAGAGAGCGATTCAGAGATAACAAAAACAACAATAACAAAAATATTGTGAAATTGAAAATAAATTCTATTCAATTTCTTGCGTTTTTTTTTTAACGATATATTTTTTTTACTTGGTCATATTTTGAGTTTTTGATATAGAGAAGTGAAAAAGAGAATGATAAAGTTTTATTGATTTTGTAAGAAAAAAAAGAATACATTCGATTTCTATATATCATTTTTTTTTTTTTTTTTATAATTAATCAAATCAATTTCTATGAATTTTCTCCAGTAAAATTTAAATGATAAGAAGGTATTGTTTCACGTAAATAAAAGAAATGAAATATTGATTCTGATAAAAAGAATCTATTACAATTTCTTTATGAAAGAACGTCTTACTCGTTTCTTGAATAATTTCTCATCCTCTAATAGGCAAATAAAAAATGAATAAATAATTAAATAAAAAATATAGAATTTCTAATTTTCATAAAAATTCGTATATATTACTAATATTGTTATATTTTTTTATAATATCAGCTGAGGCGAATGACCTGACTTGTTTATGTCACCGTAGTCTGAGTTACTAAAGACTTGTTAAAATTACTATGAGACGATAAAATGCGTGCCTATAAAGGTGCAAGAGTCAAGACACAAAGACACTAAACTACACCAAACTGCATTTCTTCAGAAATTGGATATTGCCACATATCATATTCCTCAATTTACGGTCCAATAATTGATCGTAAAAGAAAAATATACATATATACATAGCCAAAGATAATTATCATTCAAATGCCCAATAACTCTTACGAGGCGAACTCTTAACACGACTGTAAAACAGTCTTCTATCAATTTTTTTTTCTTTTTATCACACCGTTTCGATATTTCTTGTCTTTTTTTTTCTCTCCTGCTTCAGAATACAAAATTCGCAAATAACATTTCATGAAGTCGATTAGATTGTCAAAATTGAAATTAAAATTTCTTCATCCACTTGGACGTAAAAAAAAAGAAAAGAAAAAAAATCGAGGAATCATTTTTCTTCAATTTTCAATTTTTCTTAAATTTATCAATGTTTTTTTCCTCATTTTTTGTGCTTTTGAAATTCAATAACCAGTTTCGTTTGCAAAGTGAAGAATTTTGAAATAACCTATAGTAAATTTTTTCACTGATAATATAACAATTAATTGTAAAAATGTTAAAAAGTGTTTAATTGTTGATTGCTTCATTGAGTAACATCTTTCTTCTTCTTTTTTTTTGCTTTAACAGGTAGTCGATGATGATAACGCACCCAGTCATCGTTATACCTGTTCCATGATATTATTTTTCGCATACGCGAAACTACTTTCATTTTTCTATAGTCACTATACACTAATTACCTCTGTAAATTCGTTCTAAAAAAGTCTCGTTGATCATGTTTTAATTCACTTCCCACTTCCGCGTGCAGTGATGCGGGGGAAAAAAAAAAAAAAAAAACACCGAGGTCTCGGAAATCAAGAGAACCCATAAATTCTACTCCCAAAGTTACGTAACCACTCGGAATCTCACACTTGTTGAAGATATACCAGAGGTCTTGGTACTTGTAGATATGGTGACAGTAATGGAAACATTTGAGTGGCATATGGGACATCGTTTAATTTTTTTTTTTTTTTTTTTTTTCAATTATTTTTATTAGAAAAGACGGTATTACCACATGTAACGAATTGTATCATTTTGATTGGTTTTAATTACACAAAAACAAATGTCCAGATGTGACCAATTTATACTATTTGTGACATACATTCTAATTTCCCTGATGTTACGTCTACTATTTTTTTTTTTTATGTTCATGTACGAATATTTATATGTATTTCGATCGAAACGACCCAGTTTCTGACCTCATAATTAGGATATTAGTCAACGTTATTATTATTATTATTCTCTTATAAATTAGGAAAATCTAACATAAAACCGGAAGTGAAGGGGGAGTGAAATATATCGATTCGCGGTTTTTGATATGGAGACGTAAAAAAAATTGTAGGATTTTATTGATTTTGTAAAAAAAGAAATTGAAAAAAATAATTCATTTAATTTTACTCTGCGAATTTTGCTTTCGATTCTATAGTTGATTCCAGTAGTTATTGGATTAGGACTTAGATAATTATTGTAAATGCGCAACAAAAAAACGAGTCAGAATTCGAAGAAAAAAAGAACCCAATATTTGAAACTAGGTTAATTAGATCGTTTTTCTCGTTTTTTGATGAACTTTAGATTTCTCAACGGTGCCTCGTTTCGTTCGAGAACTCCGAATGTCGTACCTTGATCTAAAAAGATGGTCGAGTTATAAATCACGGAAGCTAAAAGCGTGACGTTAATTTAAGAATTTTTTTTTCTCGTTAATAATTTCAACATTGATGTAAATTGCTTTGATTACAACCTTGACTTATCTGGATATTTCAAATTCTCGAGTTTTTGGTGTATAAATTATTCAAAAATTGGCGCCGTCTCAGAGAGCAGGCGCAAAGATCCGGTAAACTTGTTTTTTGACTCAGAAATATTGCTAATTAGGCAAATATTCGATCGTAATTTTGTCACATTTACGAGAAAGGATTTAAAATTCACGCCAAATTATTATTGAGCGTGGAGAATCGATCGTATTGCAATATTTCAAAGTGTCAGAGCAATTAAATTTTTTTTACCCTCCCAGTAGGTGGGAGATTCAATGTCATTCACGAAGCGGATCTTCCGCGTCTGCGGTCATAACTATGCGATTATTGGAAGGTGATACATCGAGTCATAAAACAACTGCAAATTTCAACTTAAAATATTAGAAATTGTTGGATTTTTTATGTTTCGCGTCTTTGCTGAGCTCAGATAACCGACTTTGACTAGCCTAACCTCAAAATCGAAACTTTAATGTCTAATAACTTCTCCAATTTTCAATATTTCTGGATGAAATTTGTTGTGTGTGTGGATTTCACTATCCTAAACAATTAAACAAGACAGATTTTCTGTATCTTGCCTTTTTAGCCGAATTCGACTCTTTTTAACCTCAAAATCGAAACTTTAATGTCGAATAACTTCTCCAATTTTCAATGTTTTTGGATGAAATTCGTTGTCTGTGTTGATTTCACTATCCTAAACAATTAAACAAGACAGATTTTCTGTATCGTGCCTTTTTTGCTGAATTCGGATTTTTTTAACCTCAAAATTGAAACTTTAATGTCGAATAATTTCTCCAATTTTAAGTATTTTTGGATGAAATTTGTTGTGTTTGTTGATTTCACTATCCCAAACAATTTAACAAGACAAATTTTCTATATCCTGCCTTTTTTAGCCGAATTCGACTCTTTTTAACCTCAAAATTGAAACTTTAATGTCGAATAACTTCTCCAATTTTCAATATTTGTGGGTGAAATTTATTGTGCGTACTGATTTTGACGATCCAAAATAGATACTTTCCCAGTTTTATCATATCTTGCCCCTCGTCGATTCTGAAAAATCGGCAAGATTCAAATATTAATTTTTTTCCCGCCTTTGACTTCACAGCCTGTTTCTGATTGTGAGAGCCGAAGCCAGACCCCCTTCGAAGAAAATTAGTCTCGTATTCACATAAGAACGTGAGATACAAGATATAAGATAAAAAAATTAACATAGAGGAACAGCAGCTGTATTGACCATAAACAGATTGCGGAGACTCGTTTATTCACGCATACCTATGTATCTATACACACATAGTACACGACAACTTATTCATTACCACTGTAGTGTCGCGTCGTAACGGCGATTAATCAGATTTTTAATAATCGCCATACGATTTATGAAGAGACCAGAATTTTTTTTATGACGGATAAATAATGCAATTGAAACGAAAAATATCATATCCTCTGTACATACTTTTCAATTATATAATTAAAAAAAAGAATCTTCAGACTTTAAAAAAAAAAGAGTCTTTTGAATCTTCTAAATCCAAATTTGTTTTCTTGTCATCCTTTTTTTTTAGATTCTACTCACATAGACTCGAAGCGGGTCGGATTATTGATAACCGTGAATTTCTCTCTTTGATGACTTTCGATGATGAGAATTTTCACTTTATTGAAACAGGAATAGAACAAAAAAACGGAATAAAACTGATAACTCGAATCCGTCACAGCACAGAAACAGCCGTTGTTAAACCGTCAGAAGACACTCGTATAGCACAATGAACTCCGACCCTCCGAACCCTACGGCGACACTCTTGCTAAGCACTGAACTGTGCCGGAGAAGCACGACAATGCGTGATCACTACAAGGGTCCACGGGTACAGCGTAGGACCTGCGTCTCCGTCTCCTCACTTCTGCGTCTCTCGTCTCGTCGTTGAAGCATTGTTACGTTAAACGAAGTACGCGAGGATTGACGTCTGCGTTGCGCGCCTACTCGTCACGAACTCAATGTAAAGTCGTCCGCAGCGTCGATGAAACGCATAATCAGTTCAATCTTTGAAGAAAACCGTAGTGACGTCAGAATTCACTGTTTCGGAACTATAATGAGTGACGAGTGAAGGGTTAGCTAGCAGAAGACGCTAGATGGCGCGCGGGTCGTACCGAACAGTGACGTCACGGCGTGGCGGGAAAGGGAGGCCGATTTGAACTTGGAATCGATGTTTCGCGTTGTTTCGATTGATATTCGTTACTCGATTGTTGAGGATGTATTGGCAGGATTGGATTGGATACAATCTCAACCAAAAGTGATTGTCGTAGAGAATATTAGGTACTTTGGGATAAGATAAAAATCGGAAAAAAATCAACCGCAATCAAGAAGATCAAAGTATTAACTTTGAATAATAATAATGCCAAAAAGTTATCAATAAATTGTTTGAACGAAACATTGTTTAACAAATTTCATGGTAACAGCATTTTTTTTTCATCTCAAATGAATGCCCCAATTTTTCTGAATACACGTGAATTTTTAAAGAATTTTTGTCACTATATTCTCGACGAGAATCACTTTTGGTTGAGATTGTACTGCCAATACATCATTAATCGGTGAGCGTATAATTTTTGTGACAAATTATACGAGACCGTGGCTTTGAATTTTGAATTGAATTCTGTATCTGATCGTGCGGTGACTCTTTAATACGGAGAACCTCTGACCCCACCTCCACTTTCTCTCTTATACCTATCTTATAGTACGTCTTTACTTTATTACAGTCTCTCAAATAGTATATAAACTCGGGTAATGATCATACTCGAGGAAATTGCGGTGTGAGATCGTAAATCACACAAATGTCAAGGTCATACAGTCACACTGCAAGTATTCGTGTAATATTCTTCTCCTACTCGATGGGTCGATGCTTTATTTCCTCAAGCTGATCATCTCAATTTCTATATCATGTGGGTCAATTGGACGAAAATCATAAGTGTGCAAGGGGTTGTTTCAGCTCTCATTCAATCGCTGATAACCGAAGTCAACTGGTCAACGAAGGATGTAACTCCTCGAGGTTCGCAATAGGCAGAAGGCGAACGGAACTGTAATTGGTTGATTGGTCAATTTAGAGGCTCGTAATTTTCGTTAGTTGTAAATAATTTGAGAAATAATGAAATGAGGAGAGACTGATGCTAAAATTTTCATCATAATTGATATGATATAAGGTGACACGCGAGTTATGCGGATGCTCGTATAATCACGCAGGTGATAAATTAAAAGAAAAGAAAAAAAAATGAAAGCGGAGACGCGTTTTATCGAGGTATTTTATTTTCATGAAAGAAACGAGTTTTAGAAGTTTCGATCAATCCACGCATTGATTACTTCGAAAGTGGATTTCGTAGTGTAAAAGACGTAATGATTGACCAAAAACGAGAAATGGACGTCGAAACAAGTTTCGTCGAGGCTGTGCATCATCACATTTTTTATCATTCCGATTTCACCTATCGATATATAGTGTCTATATAATCAATACGTATTTATTATTATCTATACTTACGCGGATCACGCATAGAAAGAAAAAGAAAAAAAATACACGATTCAAAGACTACAAAAATTGTCACCTTGTCAATTCTAAAGTTTTTTTTTATGAATTTAACAGTTTTTCTCATTATATATAAAAAAAAAACACTAGAAAAAAAATATGGAGACAGATTCGATATCTTTTCATCTCGATTTTGGGTTTAGAATTTTTGATAATTTTATCCGAAATGCTGTCGATAATGCGTAATGAATAATAAAGTTAATAATTATTAACAATAATATTAATAAAATTAAGAAATGAATAGTAAATAAATTATTTAGTAACGAAAACGAAAAAAATTTACTGTACTAAAAATTATTGTATTACTAATTAATTCTGTTACCAACTCAATTTTATAACGTAACTACTATAATTTATTTTTGTATCTGTAAAATTGTACCTGAATAAATTATTAACATATTTTTTATAGACTTTTATTTATTATACTCTAATTACTATCTAAATTATAATATTTACATTACGTATAGTAGACTATGTGAAAGAAATAAAAACGTCTATAACCTAATGATGAACATATCGTAGTTTGTGTTTAACTTTTGAAAAAATAAAAAATTCGATACATTTATGCAATCGTGAAGTATGCAAAAAAAAAAAATTGAACACACTTTTACTTCTCTTAAATTTATAATTACGATAATTTGAATTTTTTAACTCCCACATATTTGCGCCCTAATCGAGTTTCATGCATCGCATTGTTCCTTCAGCATCATAGTCACGACGTTATGAGGGCTTGTAAAAAATGGGGGCCCACGGCTATGGCTATTTTTTTATTAGCTTGTCGGCTAATTTGGCCCTTAAACTGAGACAGAAGACCGAATTAAGGGGAGGGGACGCGAGTAATTCATCAAGCTACGACGGAATAAATTATATAACATAGTACCTTTGACCGGGTCCCATAAAATTGACCCGAAACCCGATTTTGGGGCTAATTAATATCTACGAATCATTGCTTCTAACAACGAGTACTTTTTCTCAAACGTACAGTACCGAACTATTTTTCTCCTCAAAGTATCTCATTTTTTAAGTATCAAACATAAATTTCATGAAAAAATATGAGGAATGTTCAAAGCTAAGACTTTTCGAGTGAAGAAGTGGAGAAGAAAAAGAACTGCGATTTTTTCTAACGTCTTGACATTTCATTTTTGGAAAAACAACGATCGTTACTTTATCTAGAATGTTCAAAGTACGTCCATTTTCTTTTCTCAATCGGACTGAAAGTTTTCTTCCACTAGACGTTTTGGAATTAATCTGGGTCAATTTGACCCGAGTGTGAACAAAATGGTTAAAAAAAAAAATTCACCTCGCAAAAACGGAAGGACGGGTAGCAATTAATATTGTGAACTAGTCCCCATCATCGCAGTTCAGAATTTAGTAATTACAGATCGTGAAAACAAATTTTTTCGGTAATGAAAACTTCTTTCGCGAATCGACTCGAATTTCGCACCTGGTTGCAAATAAATCGAGATCCTAATGAAAACAGGAGTAAACGATCATTCAGACTTCTGCAGAAATGCAATTTCGCGATTTTTTTTTCTATGTCTATGGAGTAAAAAATTTGATGAAAACGCATTTTTTTCAAAAGACTTTCAGAGGTTAGGTTCTTTTTTTGTCTTTCTTTTCTGTGGACAGTGACGTAACGCTTGTTGGTAACTTCCGGTTATTCTGTTGTGTACCGCAACGCAGAAATTGTATAGACCCACGTACGTGTTTGTGTCAGCAATATAAGAAATTCCACAAGTTTTATGGCGAAATTTTAATATTGTGTATATATACACAATATCTGCCATGGTTGACGTAGTTCTGTTAATTTTTCCACATACATAATATATGTATGAGTAATATATTATATGCGTGTGTATAGTTATAAAAGTTAATTATCGTTCAAGAGGTACAATAAACTTGTAAGCCATCTGGCAACGTCAGAGTAACGACATTAATATAAATATAGTATATATTATTATTATAAAATTGTACTACTATATAAACATGTTTTTAAATTAAAGATTATAACGATCTTAAAGAATTATGAATTAGAAACGAAAAACTTATGATGATGAGTTTCAAAATTATTGTATTTGAAAATTAGATTTGCAAGAATAAAGAAAACATTCATGAAATAAGTGTGAAGTTAGTCAGCGATAACACGAGTCGTAAATCGCCAATCTTCCCTCATTGTAACTATAGTCATATTTTCCTTGATAAGTGCATGAAAAGATTGAGGGCTGCATGGTAGCAGCAGGACATAACCTCAAACTTCGTGTCAGTCGTTTCGTCCCGCGAAAAAAGTGACGAAATTTGGCTAAATTTCTCCCAAAGGACGAAAGTGAAATAATTGCGGACTGCGCGTGTGCAAACCTAACATGACCGATCCTGGCTTGCAATCGTCCGCTTTCGTCCCGCTAAACCGCCATGCAAAGCCCCACTTTTCATGTGAATTTTGTACACTTTATACCCGTCGAAACTGGTCCGCAGAATCAGAACACTGTTCAACCGGATCAATTTCTGAACAAAATTAGTCAAAACTGGATGAAACGCCTTCTGATTGGTCGTGACGTCAGAGTTCACAAGTTCACCGTCATCTTTGGATAACCCCCAACGCGTATCCTTCAATAAAAAGCGATAACCACAAGACACGAAGTGGGTTTCTACAAACGACGCTAGATGCCGGACGCGTCAAGCTGAAGAGTGACGTCACGGCGTGGCGCGAAATAGAGACCGATTTGAACTTTGAATCGACAGTATATCGTATTCGAGCCGTGTAACGATACTTGATATACGTTTAACAGTTATTTGTTATCGGAACCAGTCTTCGCAACAAGAAAAACGAAGCTCGTGACGGATCCATAATCAATTCAACATCTACTGGAAATAAATCCTAAGTGAAAAGATCCTATAGTGATGTGTTTAAGAACTTTTCGAGATCTCCTTTTATCTAGACTCAATACCAAATATAGTCTGATCTTATCATAAAAAAATCTGTCACAAGATCTAAGAAGATAAGTAGATCTATGATTATTTCAAATTTATATCGACGTAGATGTACACCATTTATTTACTTTTTTATTTTCGACTAACAACTTTTCGACCACTTTCTTTCATCAGTTTCGCAACACGTCCGTCAGAGATCGTCCGCACCTTGTCGTAAAGTATCACTCGAAATTCCCGATCCAAATGGCATGTAATACATCGCAGATTGTGCTGTCCGGTCCGCGAGAAAGCAGTCTCAAATCTTCGAGGTCTGCGAGATAGTCTGGAGTGGTAAACTTTGCTTGTATACATGTCCGTGTATCAGGCAGTTTCCCCGTGCATTGTTCCCCCGTGACATTTCGTGCGGTAGTTATCTTATACCTGGACTTCCACTTCACAACGTCCGGCTTTGCTCTCCCTGCAGCTTCCATTAAACTCTGCGGTTACGCAATTAAGGCTATAAACTCGCAGACTCCTGGACCAGTTTTTTTTTTCTATCCGAAGAAACGCTCCTCCCAACTCCCTCTTCTTTTTCTTCTTCTTCTCACTCGTTTTATACTCCTTTAGGGCCTTAATTGTAGTCCCATTGACGCACTAGTACCGTTACGCCTGGATAACCAGCAGTAATTGTTTACGCGGAACCGCTGGAGATGATATTGGCTCGTTTCTCTTTTTCGCAAACAGGAATTCGCGAAGAGATCGAGAGTCGAAATATCATCATAGAAACTTGAGAATTTATTTTCATACACAACCAAAAAACCAATTTCTTTGAATCTGAATTTACAGAAAAATTCATTTGTTACAATTTGAATTTTCTTCGCCATGAAAAACCTATAAATCTTCCTGACTGGTCGTGACATAATAATTCACTATTTCACCGCCACATGAGATGAGGGTTCCCAGAATCGATGCTAGATGGCGGGCGCGTCGTGGCGACTGGTGGCGTCACGGCGTGGCGCGAAAGAAGTACCGATTTGAATCGTTTGAATCGACAATATATGGTATTTCAGCGATCTAGTAACGTTGAAAATTTTGTTGATAGTAATTATATATTAAACAACAGTAGAGAAAAAAAATCTGTGATTATTAACTAATGATATTTATTTTACAGAGTAAGATGGAGTAAAATTTGTGACTTTTCAATCTCTTTTTTTCAATCTTAGGTGTTTAGCACGCAACAGATTTATAGGATTTGTAAGATTCTTGAAGATGAGATTATCCACATGGTGACGACAGTCGTGAAGAGGAATGCGGTTGGTCCATTTACGATAAATCCAGAATTGTAAAAACCACTTCCGTATACTTGGAGTCCCGCGGTCTCTATGCTTCGCTTGCAGTAATCACCGTCTGTTGTGAACAAAGAATGAAAATAATAATGCGGAGTGAATAAAAGATTGCAATGACACGGATCTGAATTCTGCGCTTTATGCAACGCGAACTGGACTCCCTGTTGGTCCACAACCTCCGGGTCACGACCAATGTCTACGCTTACTTGAAAGTATCTCGTGGAGGAAAATAATCGCGATTATTTATCACACGGTATAATATTCGGAATTAAACTGTCGAGAAAATCTTACATGCAAAAATCGTAATATGACAAGTGACGGCTTATTTATTTTCGCCGGATTTCACGCTCTGATGCTGAAATTCAACCGAACGGAAGGAAAGTGCGGAAATAAAAATTCACACCCGCGTTAATTAAAACAGAAAATAATTAATCATTCTTTATATAGTCTCTCACCGTAAGTCCAACCGACCAATTCTCCGTTTCTTAGATTTTCGGTTCTCAGCCAGTCTTCAAGAGGCCTGAAAAATTCCCTCAAAGCATCACCGTCGAGGGTCGTTTCCCCTGTGGCTTCCTGAAGCGTTTCTTGCCACGGTATCGATGAGCCCCTTTCCATGAGTTTCCTGAAATTAATCAAAATATCGTTATTTTTTAATATCGCGGATCTTCGGCGTATTAGACTTTTCTCTTTTTCATGTGATTTTTAATTTATCGCTGAAGACATCATCCGGTTTTCCCCACGATCAGTGAGAGCTGATAATCGATTTCGTGTTAATAGCTTACACCTGTCGTTTTCTATCTTCAATCTTGTCGG
This sequence comes from Euura saliciscinereae, assembly GCA_018420115.1. Classification (NCBI taxonomy): domain Eukaryota; kingdom Metazoa; phylum Arthropoda; class Insecta; order Hymenoptera; family Tenthredinidae; genus Euura; species Euura saliciscinereae. The sequence goes on from JAFFZH010013657.1 coordinate 54,737, forward strand.
TCGACTTGAATCGTTTTCTCTTCAAATAATGGGACGATATCTTTTCTAATTATGTAATGAGTACATATTTAGCCCCCGGTGATTTTTCTTTAATCGAATAATTTATTGGTGCGAAAAATTATCATATCTGATGCTTGCGAAATTTATTACACTGATACAGGGAAAATCTATGGACATTTTGTTACAATATCTCACGTTGACTGGGTCATTTTTCAAACTAATAACCATTAATTTCTGAGAAATAAAATTTGACGGGATTTCTGGCGAATTTGTTCTGCCATGTGAAATTTTGTTGAAATATAAAAAAATCTGTGTTAGATCGACGTCGATTTTTTTCTCAGTGCTATTTCATGCTTTGAGCATACATACCGAATTTTTAATCGAAATATTGAAGATTGTAGAAGTTATGACTTTTTTTCGTTTTTGTTGTTGAGTCGAATAACTTCTACGATTTTTAATATTCTTGAATGAAATTTGGAGCGCGCGCTCAGTTTTATCATCGCAAAGATTAGATCACGTCAGATTTTTTATATATCGCCTTTTCGTCGAATTAGATTTTTTTTAACCTCAAAATCGGAACTTCGAAGTCTAATAACTCATACAATATTCAATATTTTGAGATGAAATTTGTTCTGTACGCTCAGAGCACGGTTTCAAAAAAGGCACTTTTTCAATTTTTCGATATCTTGCTTTGTGTCGAATTTACACAGTCAGCTAGCTTTAATTATTATTTTTTCTGCCTCGTTCTTCATTGCATGTTTTTTTGAAACTGAAACACTAACATAAAAAATTAAAAAAAAAGGGACAGCCATTCGAGACCACCCACTGCATTTAGACTCGCCTACGCATCGTTAAATTTCGACACTCAAGATGCATCTCGGTGTCTAATTATCGATAATCCCTATTCTGAATGTTAATAAAAAGTTTGATCGACAATCCGCTATAAATAATTGCGCAATTTATTACAGTGTATCCCTGAATGCCCAATTTCGAAGAGAGATAAAGAGAAGAAAAAAAAACTACTTAAAATTTCGCGAGATTCTAAAAACATGAAATTCTGTTTCCTAGCCAAATTCCTTAGCTTTATAAATTATTCATCACCCGCCTAAAGCGCGATGATATCTCCGAGTCTACTTCAGCTGCAATAGTTAGGTAATAAAGGTAATACGCGGCTCACACACACCTCATTTATACCTTCACAATTAGTAACGTCACAAACCGCAAAATGAAACAAATCGTCGACTCAACGAGAAGATATATAAATTTCGAATATCGAAATTGATTATTCATATCTGATACTCCATAAGCAACAACAAATTCAACCTTTTTTTAAAGTTACAATAATCTGCTTAAGGCCATGTTGGCTGATGCAGATAATGACCGATATTGCAGAGAAATAAAATAAATGGTACAGCTTTCTAAGATTTTCCGCAGAATAACGTGGCATCAAAAATCTTTATTCCGCAACTTTGATGCGCAGTTCGAAGTGCGCATGTCAAAGTTGCGGAATAAAGTCTTTACTGGCGTTACAGTGACTATCAATGCCTTTTCCGTAAAAAATATTGTATGGGGCGCGCGCAGAAAGTAACTGTTCGGTAAGGTTATGTTTTTAGTACTCGCCGTTGTTTTATAAAAAAGTTACTTTCGGCGCATGCCACATAAATATCTATTTTCGGTACGGTAAACTGAACGTCGTAAAAAAATGTCTTCCAAAAATATAAAAAAATGTGGAAGTTATTCAAGTTCTAATTTCGATTTTGATATTAAGATCAAAAGTTGTGGCAAAATATGATTAATTCATTGAACATTCTTCATTATTCAAAGTTGAAATTTGTTTAGTGTTAGTATAGAATCGAAGAACGTTGCTGACCAATATTTTATTTGCTTCCAACTAAAAACATTTCAAAAGTTTTTAGTATCGAATAAGTCAATTAAGTAACGAGTAAAAGTTATTGCCAGGTGTGAATCATCGCTTCTCAAGAATTTACGATCGTCTAAATACCGAATACCTCTGTAAGAATTTAGAATCAATTTTTATATACATGAGAGTGGATATAATCGAAGCTAGGCTAGGCTAGGCTCAGGTACTGTTTAAATATTGTGTAGTGGCAGTAAATTCCAATGTAGTAATTTATTAATTTTATAATTTCCGGTTCACATAAGGGAAATCGGTACTTTCCGTTGGTTATAGTAACATACACTATAGATGTAATACATACAAACTGTAATGTCGTAATGTAGGACGCGACGCTGCATGGCTAAGTACTTATTGCATATACGATACGATATATTGACGTGAGAAAATAATAACTGTGTGAAAAGTGAAGACAGGATGGGTTTAGAAAAGTTAAAACGAAAGGTGTCACAACGTCTCGATCATCGTTCACTCCTGTCGAACTACATTGAAAATTTAAACACACCGTGAAAATTAGGATTCGTTTAATTTTCGCTAAAAAATTTCTATAATTATTCTCAAATTTTTGATAATTTTTTTTTTAATCTCAAATTCAATTTTGATGGTCATGAAGCCTCGGGCTTCTCGGATTTCTCGTTACTTTTTGTTCGACAAAAATTTGGAGCAAAAGAAAAATTGAAAATCATGAATCTATGTAACGAGGACTTTTTTCCCCCCTCTCTCTATTTCTCTTTACTGTAACGTACACTTTATCACCATCAAACGGGCTGACCGCGCGGTGGATCTACTTTCTTCGGACGAGAAAATTTTATCCTCCAGGTTAAGGAAGTGCAATCCATGTATATATTGGTTTCGTAACATTTTATGACGTAAGAACGCAAACAGTTTCCAGTGATTCGAGTCAGGTGAGAATATCATGACGTTCAAGATCCGATGAAAAAAAATTTCAGCTAAAGAAATTGAGAATTAACAGAAATCTTAAAAATTCAACAAACAAGTCATCAAGAAATAAAAAATCGAGATTCTTAAGGCGATTCACTCCAACAATATTTATAAAGTCTAGTTTTATCGTTAAGCCCATTTGCCTCGACTGGTTTGTATAGTTTTTTTTTCTGTTCTTTTTTTTTTATCAATTTTATACGTTCTAGTAAAATTGACTTTACGTAACGTCGGCCTGATTATTTAAACTCGATGGAGAAGCACTGCACCTTTCTCCGAACACCTTTCTTCAAGTTCAATCCTTATGAAATTTTATACTTTTTGCGATAAATAATTATTATATGTCGAGAGTGAGAAAATTATTTGAGAGCAAGATTGAACAATCTTGAAGAGAAGAAAAAAGAATTTGTTACCATTTTTTTCTCTTACGATATGACCTATGCTGCAACGTTTGATAATCGCATAGAGAAAATGAGCGTTGAAATTATTTGTAATTTTCAATCAAGTCATTATTCAATTATTATATTGAAACTGAACGTAAAATTGTTACGATTGCGAGCATTGAGATATTATACAGTTATTCGAAAATAGTAAAATCTTTACAAATATAGTCTAGACTGCATAAAAAATTCAACCTCGTTTCATTTTATTTTATTTTCTTTTATTTTTGACATAAATTAATACCCTTTTCAAGTATTTCACCAAAATGTCAAACATTTTTTTTTTATACTCAAAGATTTTGTAGTTTCGCGGAGTTTTTTTTTTTCCATTCGTTATTTTAATACCGATCGAAATTGGTCTGTATAACATTGAAACAGTATTTTAGTGGTCACATATTAAGAAATAGCATTGGTCAATAGTGTTTTTATAATTTTTACATAAATTAATAAATTATTGATCCTAATTTCGAATTTATAGTTTTAAAGCCATTTAAGGGGAAAGATACACCTTAAAATTCCCCAAAAAAGTCAAAATTGCGATAAGTCAATTTTCAGACTATTTTGGTTTTTTTTTTTTTATTTATATGTTGCATGAAATAAAAAAACCTCTTTACTGGATAGTTTGAGACCAGAAAAACTAAAATCGGTCCACCGGTAGATTTTATTTCGTGCATATAGTAGACAAAAAGAAAAATTTCTTCCCAAAATCGTGTGAAAACCATTGAAAAATGACTTTTGGGAATTTTTGTACCCCCTAACTAAACTAAAAATTGATATGCTTTGAAGAAAATAATTCATTCACGATTGCCTTTTGGCGTCAGAACTCACAATTTCCTTGAAAAAAGCGAAAACTAGATAAAGAGAAGAAGTGCAAGGTTCTTAAAAACGACGCTAGATGGCGGGCGCGTCGGATCGAACAGTGACGTCACGAAGTAGCGCGAAAAATACACCGATTCAAACGTTATAAAACCGTTTTTCAGCGATATAACGATATTCGATACTATTTTAGCAATTTCCCTTATCACCTGACGTATAAAGAGATGAAAGAACAGAAGAAGAACGTCAATGACAGAAGTAGAACAAACGTAATTAAAACATTTCCATGTTCCTAACGACATGAGATCAACACGATCCGATATGCACAACAGTTTACAAGTCACATACACAGTCTCAGATTGTATACATCACGTTTGATACTGTCCTGTGAATGTGGGTGTGACACTGCAAGCATTTCGCAGCAATTCTTACGCGATTAGGTACGTTGAACGTGGGAATTTGTTATACAATATGATACTGGCAGGCATACTGAGAAGAAAGAGGCGTTGTGTCTATAATTCCACCATTTGTGTAACGTTCGCCTGCATCAGTTGTGCATGGGTCCCCTTTTCTGGATTCTAGCCGATCGTGATCAACGCTCGTGAATGTTCTTAATCTCGATAAAATATGATCGTGATACGTGAAGGGAATCAGAGCACTCAGGGAACTGGTGGGACTTTGGGCGTTACATACGCCAACCAATTTCTCACCTTCGCAAAAGGATGAGACTGTCATTTCTTTTAAATTCAAATTCATGTATTCTTGTTCTTGTTTGAACGAAGACAGAAAATTAATTGACGAACGTTGATCAACGATCTATGAAATTCGGGATTTTTGTATAGTGATTATGATATGAAAAGGAGCTCACGGATCCGATGGCCTTAGAATACTCGGAATTCTTGATATCCTTGAACTTAGACGAAACCGAAATGTCAGGATTAGAGAAGAATTTCGTGACGCGTCTAGCGAGCGTAGGAAGATCATAAAATACGAGAATTTGTACAACTAGGAAGTTTAACTGCCTCTAATTATTCTCTCCTTAGTTACAACGAGTCAGAAAATATTCACTTTCGTATTCAAATTATTTAACGATATTCAAATGACATTGAAGAAAATTCAATGCTGGTAGCGTGCAGCAAACGAAAGTGCAATCTTCGAGTTCCTTAATTTTTTTTCCTCGAAATTATCAAAAAGTCAGTGCTGGAATTTGATTAATTACCCGCTAGATTATTCCGCCTTCTGCGTGGAAGATACCTCAAATTTCCATACAAATCGTACACATATACGAGTGCTATACCAATGTGGTTGCGTAAATCTCGTCTGAAGACGTAATTTAACTGCGTAATATTTCTTTCGCCTTAAATACCACATAGCACCAGCATGTGTGTGTGTATAATACAAAAAAACCTAGGATTTCACAGGCTGTATCACATAATAATTTATGTATTCATTTTCCCATGGGCTGAATGGGTTAAAAAATGAGTAATAATCTAAAGCAATATAGTCCAGTCAGTATATAAAAAAAAAAACGACGTAACCCTTGAAAAATTAGATCGCGCGATTTTCTTCTTCTATGCCCTCGGGGGGGTCACTAGGAGTGTAAATTTCAAATGGCGACCCAATTGAGCTGTTGCTTGTTTTCGAAAAGTGGTTTTTTTTTTCAAAAAAAAAAACGGTTTTCATCAAATAACTCGGCCATTTTTTAATTCAACGAAAAACCGTAGAGACAAAAGTTGTAGGAAATTTTGCCCGCTACAAGTTTGGTGCTTACCATTTTTCTTGTAGGATCGATATTTTTCAAATTACACTCAAAAAACCGTTCTAAATTCAAAAATTCGGATTACCTCGTTTATTTTCAACTTTTCAGCTATAATGAATGGAACCAAACTTGTGGAGAATCAAATTTCCAACAATTTTGGTCTCCATCATTTTTTTCCAAAAATCGATATTTTTCGAATTAAACCCGAAAAACGCGCAGATTTAAAAATCTTTGTAAAGGGCGGAATTTACGAGATAATGCAAAGATTTTGAAATCGGCGCGTTTTTCGGGTTTAATTCGCAAAATATCGATTTTTGGAAAAAAATGATGAAAACCAAAATTGTTGAGAATTTGATTCTCTACAAGTTTGGTTCTATTCCTCATAGCTGAAAAGTTGAAAATCTACAAGATAATGCAATTTTTTGAATTTGGAACCGTTTTTTTAGTGTAATTCGAAAAATATCGATCCTACAAGAAAATTCGTAGGGACCAAACTTGTAGCGGACAAAATTTCCTACAACTTTTGTCCCTACGGTTTTTCGTTGAATTCAAAAATGGCCGAGTTATTTGATAAAATCCGGTTTTTTTCGACAAAAAAAACTTACCGCAAATAAGAAAAAGCTCAATTTGGTCGCCATTTGAAATTTACACTCCCAGTGACCCCCCGAGGGGTCTATAATATGATTCGACTCACCCCAACACGCGACCTGCCGTAGGGCTTCTGTAAAAGTCACAACGATGCAGCGGTTTTCCAGAATCTCTTGGTGACTGCTCCCCCGCAGCTCTGCACAAAGCTCTGTAAAGCTGAAACTGAAGTACTCCGGCGACAAAGTTTCTGAAACAGAATCAATAAACAATAATGAAACCGGATTCGTTAGAATCATTGCCACGGGTGGGTCTAATTAGACTCGAAATCATCATTCGATGCGATTTGATCATCCAGAATTTTCTATCCGCTGATCATAGGACCTAGAAATCATTTCGCAATCTATGAGTGATGAAAATCATTCACGTAACGGATGGATAATGTCGAAAATCGGATGAGTTGAGGTCCCACATTCTAAAAATCTGATCAGCCCGGCAGAAATTTATGAATTTATGAATTTTAGTTGCTTCGATTTTTTTGGCTCGCCCTGAACGATCTGTAATAGGTTTGTCTAAAGGCCGTTAAAATATCCAACTCTCGGCATAATCGGATAGAAAAAAAAAAAAAGAAATCAAACAAGTAACATCTCTGACATCATTTGGCGAATGTCACCGCGAAATATATTCCGGATCTTGGCATAAATCCGAATTTATAACTAGCCTTGGATTATTTTTTTATTTTCATCGTAGTAAATAAGTTGAACGCGTGAAAGATATAAAAAAATTAAGAATTTCGAAATAACAGTGATCGATGAGGACGTTCCTTATACGATCGTAATTGAACGATCAGAGAGTATGTGACACTGTTTAAAATACGGATAATCAGAGAAAGAAGCATTATATCGGATACATTGTTGAAAAATAGCTAAACGAACGCCCGAGCTCCACAGCCACGGGGAGAGGCAGGACCTCAACCGCGGGTCCGCGACGTCTCACAAAGAGACGTGGGGGTAGGGCCTAGGCGGTTAGGCCAGTCCGAAGGCGAAAGTGTGCCGCGTATATAAGGCCCAGAACCGACGGCAATCAGCATCCAGTTCACTCCTGGACTCACCCAGAACCATCGTGAACACAAAAATGAAGAGCCTGGTACGTCCGAGTCTCAGAAAAAGTGTATAACTACCGGCGCTACCAGCACAAGACAGTGATTATAATTATCGTGATATTTCTGTTTCCTTTCAGCTATTCGTAGCGCTTTTCGGTCTCGCCGCAGTGGCGATCGCCGAAGAGGCTAAAACCAAGGACACCGGTAAGCAAGCCGAGTCCAAGAAGACCGAAAAACGCGGAATTTTCGGTACCGGATACGGCTACGGCTACGACGTTGGCGGCTACGACATCGGCGCCGGCCACAATGGCGGTCTTTCCATCGGCAGCGGACTCAGCGGCCTCAGCAGCCACGGTCTGAGCGGCTACTCCTCTCTCGGTAGCGGATTCGGCGGATACAGCAGCGGATACAGCAGCGGCTACACCAGCGGTCTTGGAGACAGCTACGGTGGTGGTTACGGAGGTGGTTACGGAGGTGGTTACGGAGGTGGTTACGGAGGTGAGAACGAACACGTCAAGACGGTCACAATCGTGAAGAAAGTGGCCGTTCCCTACCCGGTAGAGAAGCACATCCCCTACCCGGTCGAGAAGCAGGTACCGTACCCCGTAAAGGTTCCGGTTCCCCAGCCGTACCCAGTCGAGAAGCAGGTACCATACCCCGTTAAGGTTCTGGTCAAGGTGCCCGTCCACATCCCTCAGCCGTACCCGGTCGAGAAGAAGGTACCGTACCCGGTGCACGTGAACGTCGATCGTCCATACCCAGTCAAAGTACTCGTTCCCCAACCGTACCCGGTCGAGAAACACGTCCCGTACCCAGTGAAGGTTCCGGTACCACAGCCGTACCCCGTCGAGAAGAGGATTCCGTACCCAGTCAAGGTACCGGTCCATGTGCCGCAGCCGTACCCGGTCGAGAAGATCGTCCCGTACCCAGTGAAGGTTCACGTTGACCGTCCATACCCCGTTCATGTGCCGAAACCGTACCCAGTCCAGGTCGAGAAGCCAGTGCCCTACCCAGTCGAGAAGCCGGTGCCCTACGAAGTCAGGGTACCAGTCGACAGACCGTACCCGGTTCATGTAGACAAGCCCGTTCCATACCCGGTAAAGGTAGCCGTCCCACAACCGTACCCCGTTGTCAAGACTGTGCCCTACCCAGTCGAGAAACCAGTGCCCTACGAAGTCAGGGTACCGGTCGACAGACCGTACCCAGTTCACGTAGAGAAGCACGTTCCATACCCAGTCGAGAAGCCTGTACCCTACCCAGTCAAGGTTCCGGTAGCGGTTCCAGTACACTCTGAGGGCTACGCGAGCGCCGGATACGGAGGAGCCGAGGGTGGAAGCAGCGGTCTCTACAGCGGAGCCTACAGCGGAAGCAGCGGCCTCTACAACGGAGCCTACGGCGGAAGCAGCGGCCTCTACAACGGAGCCAGCAGCGGAAGCAGCGGCCTCTACAACGGAGGCAGCGGCCTCTACAGCTCTGGAAGCAGCGGATACAGCAGCATTGGAAGCGGAGACTCGTACGGCGGATCATACGGAGGTTCATACAACCTCGGTGGTAGCCAGGAAAGTAGCTACAGCAGCGTGAGCAGTGGAAGCTACGAGCATCATCATTAAGCGTGTTTGATGTTACGATAGAGGCGTTACCCTATCGATATCTAAGCTGATTCAATTTTTTTTTCTGTTTATTTTTTTTTGTCCGTCAATTATTATTATTATTTTTTTTATTATCTTTGTTATCGATATAAACATTTTTAACGGACTCGTCGATCTCTTGCGCAGTTAAAAAAATAAAATAAAATAATAATACAAGTCAAGCAAGATTTCGAGCGATGTTTATTATTAATATATATCATATATAAAAAAAAAAAAACATTTAATAAATTAGCT
>JAFFZH010013658.1:0-17531 GCA_018420115.1 Euura saliciscinereae
ACTTACCGTTGGCAACACTGACGCACACCAATGAGGCGACAAGAAGACAGACGATCTTGTTCATGTTGAAGGTAGCCACTTACTTCGTTAGAAATAGGTTTTTGGTTCGAATTCGTCCGATCCGTCGTATTTATACACAGCAGACAAACCCCCTACCACGTCGATAACTTAACGTAGGCGAGGAACGAAACATTGGTAACGTATGTCGCGTGTCTAATGACATAAGGACGTAAGCGCCATTATACGACGTTTTGCTGTTTATAATGGCATAAAGTCGTGTAATTTTTTTTTTCACGCCAATCGCTCTGAAAACGTTCGAAACGTATCAATTGAAATTACGAGGTCTAAAAACGTATATATGTGCAAAAGGTCGTGAGTTGGGCGGATACGTCCTTCTGCTTTTAACTGCGATTTCTTTTATCGAATTTTTCGAAACGACGTCGATTTCGATTTTTCTTTAGTTTCACGAGTTTTTACAGCTATTTGGAAAAATCATGAAAAATTGAAAAAATCAAAATGGTGCTTACGACCTTCTGCTTTTATCTTAGTATTTTTTTTCATAAATTTTCGAAATGGTCGTTTTTCCGATTTATCTTTGCGTTTTACGAGTTTTTACAGCTATTTAAAAAAAATCATGAGAAATTAAAAAAATAAAAAGTGCGTTCACGACCTTCTGCTTTTATCTTAGTATTTTTTTAATGTATAACGGAAAAATTGTGTAACACGAAAGAAAAAAATGTTGGATATACAAAAATTCTAATTTTGAAAAATGAAATGTGATATAGAATATGAAAAAAAAAGATTCTCTTTTAATATTAGATTTAATATTACATTTTCTATAATCTTGCGCAATTTATTCATAATCGATTAATCGATTATTTTTCATGATTAATCGATTATTATAATCGGGACGTCTCCGATTAGCCGATATACAGTAATCGATTGTCTACCGCTTGATTTCCATCTCTAGCTGCGATCGTCCAATCGGAGCAAGGCGCGCGATCGGCTCCTTAATTTCGAACGCTCGTAGAGTATTCGATGATCTAAAAAGCAAATGAATCAATAAAATGAAATAATATCGTAGATTTGCTATTTGATCACGATATTCTTTCCTTTCTTTCTCGATATTCGCTCGATACAAAAGAATTTTTATCGCTACATATATGAATCAACAATTTAAAAACTAAGAAAAAAGTCGAAAAATCAAAAGAACGAGGATCAGGCACAACTTATATTCATATGCTTGTCTATTAATTATTCATTTTTGATATAATAAAAATATGAAAAATAATGTAGATGAGATTTAAGGATGTATAGGCCATACACTCTCAACCAAAAGTGAGTCTCGTCGTCAATATTGAGTACTTCGAGATGAGATAAAAATCGGAAAAAAATCAACCACAATCAAGATGATAAGAGTATTCATTTTCAATAATAATAATGCCCAAAAGTTATCAACAAATTGTTTTAAAAAATCATTGTTTAACAAATTTCCTGGTGACGTTATTTTTTTTTCGTGTCAAATGAATTCTTTAGTCTTTCCGAATACACATGAATTTTTTCAGAATTTTTTCACTTTTTTTAAATTGCCGTTTTCGGAAATTTCTAACAATAAAGGCTGTATTTACAAAACTATTAGTTCCACGCTCCGGAAACTTCAGAATTGTAATCTACATCGTTTCCACAATAACATATCTAAAATTCAGATTTTTTTTCTCCATTTTTCAAAATCGAAAACGGAAATTTAAAAAAAGGGACAAAATTCTGAAAAAAAAACTCATATATTTCCTTTGCTTCAACGGCCGGAAAACATATTTTTAAATCGATTTTCCGACGAGCGATTTATTGATATTAGACCAGTCCTAAGGAATAACAGACGTATATCGCGGTGGACTGCAGTCTAGAGCAGACGTAACTCGGAATACGCTTCGAGGCGATTACATAGCTCCGTACACATTTCCTACACGGTTTCCTGAGTTACGTTTTAGTTCTAAACTGTCTACCGAATACGTCTTCTTCCGCAGGACTTGTCGATATGAACAATCGTTCAATTGTTTCGGTTATATTTTTTCACGCCTACTTCTAGCTCCACAGAGGAAATGTTTACGCTGCAGTATATTCCGGAGGTTTTCTTCGATGACTGAGCTTTCAATTTTCACTTTGCGTAACAGCTCTTGGAGCACTCGAGTAATACAACGTCAAATCGACGGAATCTGACGATAAGAATACCTATGGTAGACCGGATGGAACGGACGAATCTTGCCATGCAATCTAATAACAGAATTACTATCTCGGAAGACTTCGTTGAGTGTATATCGATGGTTATTCATTGATTTTGATATTTCCATACTATTATTATTTTTTCAGGAGATCATGAAAACATCATACTGATGCATGGCAGGATATGGATTTCCAATTATGCTGAAGTTTATTGTTGGACAATTCTAAATGTATTCATCCGACCAACGTATTCAGTAAAGGGAAGATTGGTTGAATGTTGAAAATCGCAGATGTCATATGAAAAAATCCTTTCAGCAGTTTTTGAGTAATATAGACTGTGAAAAAATATTTCAGCCTCCTGCGATGAAAGTTCAAGCGCGAGGGACTTTTCAAAAAATATTTCGCCCACTGCTACGAAAATTTCTACCGCAGGAGGCTTACATTTTTCTCTGGCACCCCATACTGCCATTATTTCCAAAGTATTGAGCGGCCTTTTTCATACACCTCTTATTAATATTTCAAGAACTAGAAACCTATTTTGGCCCAAAATTGCATCAAAGTCTCCCCTTAAAAACTGGAACCTTCAGTATATTACCCTATTATCGCATTCTCAGTACTTGTTTTCTCTATTACACCCAAAATCAAACACTGATACAAGTATTCTCCGCAACGACTACCTACTAACTGAAGAGAAATGAAATAGAAATGAATGTGAAAATACTGACAACCGAATAAATGTGGCGAGCGAGGAACATCAGAAACCCTATCGAGTGAGCGTAGCGAACGAGACCAATTAACAGCTAGTGAATCGAAATTCTGCAAAAAGTAGTGATATCCCCCCAAAAAGCACCTCTGGTGCAAAAAACTTTCGCCAAGTACATTAATTGATGTGGTCTACCTACAAAAAATCTATGAAGAAAAATTTGCCTTCAACAAAAAATATTTCTTCAAAAATACCTACCAACAAAAATTCGTCTTCAACAAAATTCGACCTTCAAAAATGTTTCCTACAAAAAGAATTGATATCAGATACAACTGCCAAGCACAACACAGGAAAATTAAATTCAAGTAAATGGCCTTGTACTCGTTCGCTCGCTACGCTCGCTCACTCGGTTGGTTTTTCATAATTGTTGTTAAACAAAATTGAAGGAAAAAAAATTTGGAGGAAAAAGTTTAGGGAGTGGTACTTGGCGGGCCATCATGGCAATGTATAAGAATGTCACGTAAAGACCTGAATGAATACTTCTGCACTTACCCACACCTGGCCCGCCAAGTACCACTCCCTAAACTTTTTCCTCCAAATTTTTTTTCCTTCAATTTTGTTTGACAATAATTATGAAAAACCAACCGAGTGAGCGAGCGTAGCGAGCGAACGAGCACAATGCCATTTATTTGAATTTCATTTTCATGTGTTGTGCTTGGCAGTTGTATCTAATATCAATTCTTTTTGTAGGAAACATTTCTGTAGGTCGAATTTTGTTGAAGACGAATTTTTGTTGGTAGGTATTTTTGAAGACATATTTTTTGTTGAAGGCAAATTTTTCTTCACAGATTTTTTGTAGGTTTGAATATTCAGAAGTGATGACGAATTACGATTCAAGTACTTGCGTCAATACAACATGAATCAGACTCGACAATCGGGGTAAACGAGTCCCGTCATCGAAATGTCCTCTATACCATATCTAGATACGAAAGGACTGAAGATTATCGAAGGCCCGCTGATGCCATAAGGTGACTTAATTTTGAGCGGAAAAATCATGTCATGTCTTTAACCATGGAGGGGGTGCACGGCGGATCGAGGCACCGACTCTTCTCATTTGGATATCATTCTGAACGTCTTTCGGTTTTTGAATCACTATTTTCGGGCAATCAGTGACTAATTCTGTATATCCGTAACGTGATATTCCTCACGGGCATTTTGTATTCAAACATGGTTAGCGAGCGACGTTTGAAAACTTTATCGGCACAGCCTCGGAATAAGAACGGTATGCCTTGCAAATTTCATCCAAATCGGTGCAGCGGTTCCGAACGGAATCAAACTTTTCATGCAGGTGTTGCAAATAAAAACACCTTTACACATGTCACGTGACTCGGAAGGAAAAAGTAATCGTTTTTATGAGGGCCTCTGAATGTTTTTATTGTTTTGTATTCGGAAGGTGTGTTGGGAAATGGAAAATTTATACCATACACATACAGCGAATGAATATTTTCGAAATTGATTTTTATTGCTCACAATCTTATGCAGCTTTACATTATTCTCACGGGTATATGCATATTCAGTAATCAATTGGAAGACGTGCCGGAAGAAAGTGGTAGTCTCTCGTCCAGCAGACGATTCACGTTCTTCCACAAAAAGTTCTTCAGATTAGGACAAGCGGTTCCGAATATTCCGCTCCGCGATAGCTGCTTAGAAGTGGCCTGCGAATAGATTCACCAAAATTAGTGAATGAATACTATATTCAGCATCTTCGTATCAGGTGATACTGTCGATCACACTTACCAATAGTCTCTTCCGCTGCTTCGGTTCAGCTGGGCTGGCATGGGATTTATGATTATCTAGATCTTTCATCTGAGAAAGTGAAATTACGATTCAATGGCAATTGCCAGAACACATTGAAAGTATAATTTAGGAAATCATAATATTTTAGTTAATCTTGGAAATAATATAAAAATTCAAAATATTCAGGATCGTAGTTTAGCAGTATTAATCTGGTGGTACAATTGGTATCAGGGATCGAATGTTGAGTATCAAATTACGTTTGCCTAACTGGAGGCTAAGGAAGTATATTAATTTATGGAAGCCTCATTGGAATTTGGTTTGTAGCAAACGATAGATCTCAGTATGACAATTATATGTATTTCTAATGGTACCACTGTTTTCAACTTACTTTTGGCAAGCTTGAAAGCAGCAGTCAAAATCGGATCGACCTGCCTCCTGATTGAGTAAAATCTTTGATTATAATCGGTCACACCATCGCTGATCTGAGAGGCATCTGGAAATTAAAAGATACCTCAATAATTTAGACAATTTTCAATTGCTAATTGAGGCGCGATATTCTATATGGGCACAATCGTCTTCAACTCACCTCCAACGCTGCTTACAAATCTTTGCGAATGGGCTACCATATCGCTTTGTACTCGGTCGATATAATCTGAAATTGGAATACAGAGGTTATGGTCAAATCGTCTTCGACTCTCACTCAGTTCTAACAACAGCTGGATAAAAATCAAGCTAGGCTTGATGTATTTTTCGAATGGGTGTCACTTACTCGCGAATTCGTCATTAATTTGTTCTTTGGTTTCTGAAAATAAAATAGGCGTATCATGACAGACTGGAAATTCACCAATGACGCATGATGTAATGGCAATAAGTGAAAAAAATATTGAAATATGAAGAATCAAAATAGAAAATCTCGGTCAATTAAAACAATTTCTCGACTTCACCCGGATATGTGAAGCGAACAGTAGATCACAAAAACATTTTCAAAGGGTAAAAGTCGTCTTCAACTCACTGGTCCCGCTACCGTCTAGAATAGAATCTACAGCGCGTTCGAGATAGGTTCCGGCTCCCCTCAAAGTTTCTGAAATGAATATCAAACGGAATGATTTTCCAGAATACGGAGACAAAGATAATTCGAGCGTTTCGGTAGACGTATAAATTGGTCAAGTAAGTGTATCCACTTATCACTTACGAGCGTCTGAGCGGTTCAGCTGGGATTCGGGGTCTGAAAATAAAATAGGTACATCATGACACTATTGTACTTTGTCGATATTTGACGCATTTCTTAGTAGCTATGACTTGAATATCTTCATTGGGTGACATTGTTTTCAACTTACGGCCGGACATCTGGTTCAAACTAACCGCAAGTTTTGACAGTCCGTTTTTGACCATTTTCAGGCGCTCTGAAATTTAAGTAAAGAGGACTGTGATTAAGTCGTCATTTCGCGGTGTTCGACTCGCTTGAGCTATATTCGAACAACAAGTGAATATCTGTCATTATCGAAAATCTCTGTATCTTTAACTTACCGTTGACTTTCCTACGGCTGGGTGGGTATTGTGCTGAAACAAAAATCAGGATATCATGACAATTCTTGACGAATCGAGTGGAACCTGACATGTTGAAATTTGAAAATGGTTTGAACATTCCGTGTAGCATAAAATGGAGAGAATAAAATGATTCCTAACAAAGAGCATAACGTTCAAAAAACACATTTTATCTATATCGTAATGACGCACGCATAGTTTTTATTTTCAACGATTCAATGAATCTTACCACCTGCAGAACATACGTGCTACAAAATGTTAAATGTGCTGTTAAATATCTCGTGTTTATTGGCATGAGGTCGTAAGCGCCATTTTGATTTTTTTTAATCTCTCATGATTTTTTTAAATAACTGTAAAAACTCGTGAAACGCAAAGAAAAATCGAAATCGATGTCGTTTCGAAATATTCGATAAAAGAAATCGCAGTTAAAAGCAGAAGGTCGTTTCCACAATTTTTTTCTTCAATTTTTCATGATTTTTTTAAGTAGCTGTAAAAACTCGTGAAACGCAAACATAAATTGAAAGAACGACCATTAAAAAAATTCGATAAAAAATATTGGTAGTTAACAGCAGAAGGTCGTATCCGCCCAACTTATGACCTTTTGCCTTACATTTTTCGATCTCGTAATTTCAATTGATACGTTTCGAACGTTTTCAGAGCGATTGGCGTGAAAAAAAAATTATACGACTTTATGCCATTATAAACAGCGAAACGTCGTATAATGGCGCTTACGTCCTTATGTCGTTAGACACGTGATATTTCGTGACACAACACTTCAAAAGTTGATTGTTCTTGATATACATGAGTTCGATGAATGGTCGATTTTCCACTTCGGTACCATTTTACGGTTTTAAAATTTAATTTCTGTGATACGAAAATGTAGGCATAACAAAATAAGTATGCTGTTAAACATTTCGCCACACAATACTTGAAAAATTGATTGCTCTCGATATACGTCCAGTTGGAATTGAAATCAATAATGCAAATATTCTCAGATTGAATATTGTATCCTTGTTGTATCGAGAATATTTTACGCCTTGATGCAAAAATATTTCTACGTTTATCTACAGAACAGGTTTTTTTCACCTGTTGATGATATGTGTGAATAATTGCAATGCTGACGTGGAAGCTATCGAACCACTTGACTCTCAATTCGTTTTTTTTACGTTATTCTCACTTATATGTATGTATATTCTAGCGTACCCGATTGGAATAAGTATAAGTGAGGTTTCATTGTATTGGAAAATAGAACGTTCGAGCATGTGCTATTTGTCTGTAACTTACCGCTGGCAACAGCCACGCACACCACTGAGGCGACAAGAAGAAAGACGATCTTGTTCATGTTGAAGGTAGCCACTTACTTCGTTAGAAATAGGTTTCTGGTTAGAATTCGTCCGATCCGTCGTATTCATACACGGCAGAGAGACCCCCTACCACGTCGATAACTTAACTTAGGCGATGAACAAAACATTGGTAACGTATGTCGCGTGTCTAATGATATAAGGACGTAAGCGCCATTATACGACGTTTTGCTGTTTATAGTGGCATAAAGTCGTATAATTTTTTTTTCACGCCAATCGCTCTGAAAACGTTCGAAACGTATCAATTGAAATTACGAGATCGAAAAATGTATGTGCAAAAGGTCGTGAGTTGGGCGGATACGTCCTTCTGCTTTTAACTGCGATTTCTTTTATCGAATTTTTCGAAACGACGTCGATTTCGATTTTTCTTTAGTTTCACGAGTTTTTACAGCTATTTGGAAAAATCATGAAAAATTGAAAAAATCAAAATGGCGCTCACGACCTTCTGCTTTTATCTTACTATTTGTTAATGTATAACGGAAAAATTGTGTAACACGAAAGAAAAAAATGTTGGATGTAAAAAAATGCTAATTTTGAAAACGGAAATGTGATATAGAATATGAAAAAAAAAGATTCTCTTTTAATATTAGATTCAATATTACATTCTCTATAGAGAATTCTCATACATTCTCTATAGATTATATATAATCTTGCGCAATTTTTTCATAATCGATTAATCGATTATTTTTCATGATTAATCGATTATTATAATCGGGACGTCTCTGATCAGCCGATATACAGTAATCGATTGTTTATCGCTCGATTTCCATCTCTAGCTGCGATCGTCCAATCGGAGCAAGGCGCGCGATCGGAGAGTATTTGATGATCTAAAAAGCAAATGAATCAATGAAATGAAATGATATCGTAGATTTCCTATTTGATCATGATATTCTTTCCTTTCTTTCTCGAAATTCGCTCGATACAAAAGAATTTTTATCGCTACATATTAATCTAAAAGCAGCAAAATATGAATCAACAATTTAAAAACTAAGAAAACAGTAGTAAAATAAAAAGAACGAGGTTTAGCTACAACTTATATTCATATGCTTATCTATTAATTATTCATTTTTGATTAAATAAGAATACTAAAAATAATATTGATGAGATTTAACGATTAATAATTGTGTAATAAAGCCTTTACGTATATTATTAGCCATGAAATAGTCAGTGAAATAAATGAGTCTGTAGTTTTTTTTTTTACTTTTTTTTATAAATAAATGTTTCACATTTAATTCATTCCCGATTCAGCAATGAGTCATACGATAAATACAATAAGTATTGTTACACAGTGAGATGATATAACTTATATTACAAACAGTAATTATTATTCATTGTTTTTGTTTTTTCTCAATTAAATATTATTATTATTATTATTATCTTAATAAACATTCATTCGTGCTAATCGCATTTGGCATCGGGAATCTTAAAAAAGAGAAGAAGAGAAGAAAATAACATGAGAAGACAACCTTTTTTTTCATACAGAAAGAGAAAATCAGTAAAATTGATTTAATTTTTTTTTTCAGTTTCTATGATATTTGATACAAAAAAGATGCTTAAGAACAATTAATGAAGTTAATTATGCCATTTACACAAATTCTATAGAATCAACGAAGAAGGAAAAGAAGCTTGCGAGTCCGACGGACGATCTAAGCCCAATCGATTATTGAACGCTGATAATTTGTTCGTCGCTCTTATGTCCCCGCAAGCCAGAGAGTCCCCTGTCGAACTCCGTATGCTAAAGCATGGGAAATCGTGCTCAGTCAAACACCAGTATTTTAAGTAATTGACTGTGACAGTGTTCGAAAATATCATTTCTCATATACTTTTAGTATGTTACACAGTTTTTCATCCCACGCAGTAGGATCTCTTTGTATAAATGTGTCACAATTCGGATTATTTGAACGTGACTTCCCCATTGGTTTTCGGGGACTCTTTTCAGACCACGTGACGGCCCGATGCTAGCGCCGCCATCGGTCGTGAGCAGCGCGAATAATTGTGTCCATATTTTTCAGATTGCTCTAGTACTTCCGATAAAAGAAGTACCTAAGTACCTAAATATAGGTACATCTTGAGTACCTGTACCTGTACCTAGGTACTAAAAATTAAGTACCTTTTACAACACTGCCAATTATAGGCATCCACCTCCGAACAAAATAATATTTGAATTTAGGTATTCGTAGTCCACGATGCACAACTGTATCGATAAGGTACAGGCGATGATAAAACTTTATCGAATATTCAGAAGTGATCACGAATTAACGATTCAATTGGTACTTGCGTCAATACAATACGAATCAGACTCGACAATCGGGGTGAACGAATCCCGTCATTGAAATGTCCTCTATACCATATCTAGATACGAAATGACTGAAGATTATCGAAGGCCCGTTGATGCCATGAGGTGACTTCATTTTGAGCGGAAAAATCGTGTCATGTCTTTAACCATGGAAGGGGTGCACGGGGGATCGAGGCACCGACTCTTCTCGTTTGGATATCATTCTGAACGTCTTTCGGTTTTTGAATCACTATTTCCGGACAATCAGTGACTAATTCTGTACATCTGTGTCGTATGTAATAAAAACACCTTTACACATGTCACGTGACTCGGAAGGAAAAAGTAATCGTTTTTATAAGGGCCTCTGAATCTTTTTATTGTTTTGTATTCGGAATCTGTGTTGGGAAATGGAAAAGTTATACCATACAGATACAGATGAATATTTTCGAAATTGATTTTTATTGCTCACAATCTTATGCAGCTTCACAGTATTCTCACGGATATATACATATTCAGTAATCAATTGGAAGACGATTTACGTTCATCCACAAAAAGTTCTTGAGATTAGCACAAGCGGTTCCGAATATTCCGCTCCGCGATAGCTGCTAAGAAGTGGCCTGCGAATAGATTCACCAAAATGAGTGAATAAATATATTCAGATACTGTCGATGACACTCACCAATAGTCTCTTCCGCTGCTTCGGTTCAGCTGGACTCGCATGGGATCTATGATTATCCAAATCTTTCAACTGAGAAAGTGAAATTACGATTCAATGGCAATTACCAGAACACATTGAAAGTAGAATTTAAGAAATCATAACATTTTAGTTGATGTTGGAAATAATATAAAAAGTCAAAATATTCAGGATCGTAGCTTAGCAGTACTAAACTGGTGGTACAATTGAAATAAGGGATCGAATGTTGAGTATCAAATACGTTTGCCTAACTGGAGGCTAAGGAAAAAGATCAATTTATGAAAGCCTCATTGGAATTTGGTTTGTAGCAAACGATAGATCTCAGTATGACAATTATATTTCTAATGGTACCATTGTTTTCAACTTACTTTCGGCAATCTTGAAAGCACTATACAAAATCGCATCGACGTGCTTCCTGATTGCGTTGAATCTTTGAATTAAATTGGTCCCAGCAGCGCTCATCTGAGTGGCAGCTGGAAATTAAAAGATAGGGGAGAGTGTTGTACCTCGGTCCGACGTGTACCTCGGTCCACATAGGCTACAGCTGCCATTTGAAGAAATTTTCGTCAACTTCGACAGTTACAAGTTTTGAGGGACGTCCAAACTGTGTTTCATCCTCAAATGTGCAGTGTTTGCCGAAAGATATCCAGATTACACGCAGAAATCTGTTTTTGAAGGTACGAAGTAACTTCTTCGTATCGTAGAACGGAGGTGTGGAATGTAAGTTATGGTAGGCTTTATGGACCGCAATTGAGGATTACATGCTGTCGAAATGCCTGTTTTTGAATGGAGATAGTGGCGTTAAGCTCAACATAACCTGTAAATAATAATGGCACCAAGTGTTCCGAGTGCCCGTTTGTTGTACCTTGGACCACTGTAGTGCGTCGTACCTTGGACCGGTCCAAATTCAAATTTCCACATTCAAATGGTCTCAAGATCTAGAAACTAATGATTTTACGTTTGTTTATAGCAGATTGGAAGCTTTCAAGTTTATTTTTTACCAAGCCTACCATTTCAGAGTAGCAGAGTTAGCGTCTTTTATTTTCTTCATGATTACATAGCAGTTATATTATCAAACTACGAAAATAAAGAATGTTATACATTACTATGATAACCCTTGTGCTTCGTATTACTCTGTTTTTTTCGTTAGCCACCCGATGGTTATTATCTGACAGGTGAAATATAACCGGTCCAAGGTACAGGACCATGTTGTACCTCGGACCATTTGTTGTATCTTCGAACTATTGAGCGTAGTACAAAATTAACAAAATTCATCATTTATAAGGCATACATGTTTGAAACTCAAGACTTCAAGCTACATTTTGGCACAAAGTTGATAAGGTTCTGTTCGACAGGAAAAAAGTTATGGCGATTTGAAAAACGCTGGTCCGAGGTACAACACTCTCCCCTACCTCAATAATTTTGGCAATTTTCAAGTGCTAATTGAAGCGCGATATTCTATATGGGCACAATCGTCTTTAACTCACCTCCAACGAGGCCTCCAAATCTTTGCGAATGGGCTATCATATCGTATTCTACTCGGTCGACAGAATCTGAAATTCGAATACAGAGGTTATGATCCAGTCGTCTTCGACTCTCACTCAGTTCTAACAACAGCTGGATAAAAATCGAGCTAGGCTTGATGTATTTTTCGAATAAGTGTCACTTACGCGCGAATTCGTCAGCAACTTCTTGTTTGGTTCCTGAAAATAAAATAGGCGTATCATGACAGAGTGGGGATTCACCAATTGACGCATGATATAATGGCAATAAGGGGCCGTCCATAAATTACGTAACGCACTTTTTGGGCAATTTTGACCCCCCCCCCCCCCCTAAAGTGCGTTACGTAATTTATGGACGGCCCCTAAGTGCAAAAAATAATGAAATATGAAGAATCAAAATCGAAAATCTCGGTCAATTAAAACAATTTCTCGACTTCACCCGGACCCAGATAACAATCGTGCTGCTCACGTAGCCCTCATGGCGTGAGAGTCACTCTGTGATGGCTAAAACGCACAGTATTTGCCAGCACACGCCCGCAAGAAGCTGAGTGCGTCCGAAATGAGTCTCATTTTCCCATCACAAGTGTTATCACGCTATGAGGGAAAAATGCGACTCACGGTGTGCATATACTAATTATTTATGTTAGTCTGCAATTACAGGGTTGCGAAAATAGTAATCCAAAATTGATGAACTATTCATTACTCAAATAATGGTTAATGGATATTGTGAAACTATTGATAATTAATTAGGTAATGCATAATGGATTCGAATTGCATTGCTCATATTACCAAAGTAATGGATAATGGATTTGAATTGTATTACTCATTACTAAAGTAATGGATGATGGATTTGAATTGTATTACTCATTACTAAAGTAATGGATGATGGATTTGAATTGTATTACTCATTACCAAAGTAATGGATGATGGATTTGAACTACATTAGTCATTACCAATATAATGGGCAACGGATTCGGATCGCATTATTATTCATTACTGAAAGATTGAGTTAGGAGCTTGGATTACAGTAATGAATCGTAATCATATTTTTTTCTTCATTTGACGTATTCAAATGATTTATTACACATTATCACTCAGTAAAAACTCGACAGAAAATAAGTACTCACTTCAGTATCCATTTCATGTCGTATTGAATGAAAAAAATGCTTTGTCGCAGCTATAATTACTAAAGTGATGCGTAATGGGGAAAAATTACATCAATTATCGATAATGTAATTGATAGTGCAGCCAATGCCCATTATTTATTACCAAAATAATGCGCAATGGGGAAAGATTACATTACTCATTGAAAATATAATGGATAATGCAGCGAATTCCCATTGATAATTACCAAAATAATAGGTAATTGGAAAAAATTGCATTACTCACTGAAAATGCAATAGATAATAGAGCGAATATCCATTATTAATTACCAAAGTAATGCTCAATGGGAAAAAATTGCCTTGCTCATTAAAAATGTAGTGATAATGGAGCGAATATCCGTTATTAATTACCCAAAAATGCATAATAAAGAAAAACCCATTACTCGTTAAAAATGTAATGGATAATGCAGCAAATTTCCATTAATAATTAGCATGGTAATGGGTGATGGACAAAAATTCCATTACTTATAAAAGATGCAATGAGTAATGAATTGGATAATGCATTGGTAAAATAATGCATTTTTCACAACTCTGATATACATCAATTGCTCTGATAAGTATGGTCGGTTATTGGAGATGTCATCGAGTGAAAATATATCAGTAGATAATTCGCGATTGTTACAACATAATCACGATAAAGTAGCAACAAAGTTCGTAAGACATGGTTGGAGCGCGTGAGACACCGGAATTCAGTCGAACAACGAAGTTAAGCAACATTGACCGCGACTAATAGTTGGATGGGTGACCGTGGAGCAAGCTTGGGTTCGAGCCCGTCTTGGAGCATTTTTTTCAATAATGTAATATTTCGTTCCCGGCGCACGACATGCGAGCGATATGCCCCTCAATTGATGACACAAATGTCTGGTGAGGTGAGGGCACACAGTGCGGGTAAATCCGCACACGTGCGTGCGTATACGCCATCACTGTGCAGACATTTTGCTATCTGGGGATATGGGAAGCGAACAGTAGATCACAAAAACATTTTTAGAGGGGAAAAGTCGTCTTCAACTCACTGATCCCGGTACCCCCTAGGACAGAAGCTATAGCGATTTCGAGATGGTGTCCGGCATCCGTCAAAGTTTCTGAAATGAATATCGAACGGAATGATTTTCCAGAATACGGAGACAAAGATAATTCGAGCATTTTGGTAGACGTATAAATTGCTCAAGTAAGTGTATCCACTTATCACTTACCAGCGTCTGCGGGATTCAGGTGGGATTCGGGGTCTGAAAATAAAATAGGTACATCATGACACTATTGTACTTTGTCAATATTTGACGCATGTCTAATGAGTAGCTATGACTTGAATATCTTCATTGGGTGACATTGTTTTCAACTTACGGTTGGACATGTATCTAAGATTAACCGCAAGTTCTGACAGTTCGTTTTTTACAATTACCAGGCGCCCTGAAATTTAAGTAAAGAGGACTGTGATTAAGTCGTCATTCCGCGGTGCTCGACTCGCTTGAGCTAAATTCGAACAACAAGTGAATATCTGTCATTATCAAAGATCTCTGTATCTTTAACTTACAGTTGATTTTGTTACGGCTGGGTGGGCGGCCTCCTGAAACAAAAATCAGGATATCGTGACAATAATTGACGAATCGAGTGGAACCTGACATGTTGAAAATGGTTTGAACATTCCGTGTAGCATAAAATGTAGAGAATAAAATGGTTCCAAACGGAGAGCATAACGTTATAAATTCGAACAACAAGTGAATATCTGTCATTATCGAAAATCTCTGTATCTTTAACTTACCGTTGTTGGTACGCCTGGGTGGGCGGCCTCCTGAAACAAAAATCAGGATATCGTGACAATACTTGACGAATCGAGTGGAACCTGACATGTTGAAAATGGTTTGAAAATTTCGTGTAGCATAAAATGTAGAGAATGAAATGGTTCCAAACGAAGAACATAACGTTATAAATTCGAACAACAAGTGAATATCTGTCGTTATCGAAAATCTCTGTATCTTTAACTCACTGTTGATGGCAGCCGCCGCTGGAGCGACTCCTGAAACAAAAATCAGGATATCATGACAATACTTGACGAATCGAGTGGAACCTGACATGTTGAAAATGGTTTGAACATTCCGTGTAGCATAAAATGTAGAGAATAAAATGGTTCCAAACGAAGAGCATAACGTTATAAATTCGAACAACAAGTGAATATCTGTCATTATCGAAAATCTCTGTATCTTTAACTTACCGTTGATGGCAGCCGCGGGTGGATCGACTCCTGAAACAAAAATCAGGATATCATGACAATACTTGACGAATCGAGTGGAACCAGACACGTTGAAAATGGTTTGAACATTCCGTGTAGCATAAAATGTAGATAATAAAATGGTTTCAAACAAAGAGCATAACGTTATAAATTCGAACAAGTGAATATCTGTCATTATCGAAAATCTGTGTATCTCTAACTCACCTCTGAGTCTTTTAGCCGCGGGTGGATAGACTCCTGAAACAAAAATCAGGATATCATGACAATACTTGACGAATCGAGTGGAACCTGACATGTTGAAAATGGTTTAAACATTCAGTGTAGCATAAAATGTATTGAATAAAATGGTTCCAAACAAAGAGCATAACATTCAAAAAACACATTTTATCTATATCGTGATGACGTACGCATAGTTTTTATTTTTAACGATTCAATGAATCTTACCACCTACAGAACATATGTGCTACAAAATGTTAAGTGTACTGTTAAATATCGCGTGTCTAATGGCATGAGGTCGTAAGCGCCATTTTGATTTTTTTTATTTCTCATGATTTTTTTAAATGGCTGTAGAATCTCGTAAAACGCAAAGATAAATTGAAAGAACGACCATTTAAAAAAATTCGATAATAAATATTGGTAGTTACAAGCAGAAGGTCGTATCCGCCCAACTTATGACCTTTTGCACTTACATTTTTCGATCTCGTAATTTCAATTGATACGTTTCGAACGTTTTCAGAGCGATTGGCGTGGAAAAAAAATTATATTACTTCATGCCATTATAAACAGCTAAACGTCGTATAATGGCGCTTACGTCCTTATGTCATTAGACACGCGATATTTCGTGACACAACACTTCAAAAATTGATTGCTTTCGATATACGTCCATGAGTTCGAGTTTGGCTGTTGGAATTGAAATCAATAATCCAAATATTCTCAGTTTGAATATTGTATCCTTGTTGTATCGAGAATATTTCACTCCTTGATGCAAAAATATCACCTGTTGATGATGTGTGTGAAATTGCAATGCTGAAGTGGAAGCTATCGAACCACTTGACTCTCAATTCGTTTTTTTTTTACGTTATTCTCACTTATATGTATGTATTTTCTAGCGTACCCGATTGGAATAAGTATAATAGTGAGGTTTCATTGCATTGGAAAATGGAACGTTCGAGCATGTGCTGTTGGTCTGTAACTTACCGCTGGCAACACCGACGCACACCACTGAGGCGACAAGAAGAAAGACGATCTTGTTCATGTTGAAGGTCGCCACTTACTTCGTTAGAAATAGATTTCTGGTTAGAATTCGTCCGATCCGTCGTATTTATACACGTCAGAGAGACCCCCTACCACGTCGATAACTTAACGTAGGCGATGAACAAAACATTGGTAACGTATGTCGCGTGTCTAATGACATAAGGACGTAAGCGCCATTATACGACGTTTTGCTGTTTATACTGTCATAAACTCGTATAATTTTTTTTTTTTTTACGCCAATCGCTCTGAAAACATTCGAAACGTATAGATCAATTCAAACTACGAGATCGAAAAATTCAAGTGCAAAAGGTCGTGAGTTGGGCGGATACGTCCTCTGCTTTTAACTGCGATTTCTTTTATCGAATTTTTCGAAACGACGTCGATTTCGATTTTTCTTTGCGTTTCACGAGTTTTTACAGGCATTTGGAAAAACCATGCAGAATTTAAAAAAATCAAAATGGCGCTTACGACCTTCTGCTTTAACTACCAATATTTTTTATCGAATTTTTTTAAATGGTCGTTCTTTCAACTTATCTTTGCGATTTACGAGTTTCTACAGCTATTTGAAAAAATCATAAAAAATGAAAAAAAATAAAAAGTGCGCTTACGACCTTCTGCTTTTATCTTAGTATTTTTTTAATGTATAACGAAAAAATTGTGTAACACGAAAGAAAAAAATGTTGGATATAAAAAAAAGCTAATTTTGAAAAAGGAAATGTGATATAGAATATGAAAAAAAAAGGTTCTCTTTTAATATTAGATTTGGAGGTGGAAGGACCGCTTCTCCGCA
>JAFFZH010013659.1:0-14560 GCA_018420115.1 Euura saliciscinereae
TTGTATCAACTTGCCCCCGTATCAACTAGCCCCGGTCTCCCCTACGTATACACAAAGCTTACCTTCGGACCCAAGCGGCGGCGCTGATGATTGTATATACGTATACAAGTCCAACACACTACCACAGATTTGGCACTTGCCCCAGCTTATGCTACACGGGGACGAAGCCAGTAAGGAGAAAAAAGAACTACCACAGATGGCACAGATCCTCCGCACATTTCTGCCACGTTTTGTAAACAGTGTGGATATTCTACCGGACGGGACACGCGCTTCGCAGTAATTGCACGTTTTGATTCTTGTTTCGGAAATAATTGAATCACATCGGATTACGTACACACTACTTGCGAAAATGCACAACGGCGTGGATAATAAATTCTGCATTCTTGTAGAATTTGTCAACGAAGAGAATGCTTTAGCTGTGGGATACAGGTGCTGGATGATTGATGCCTTGAGTGACGAGCAATTAGACAATTGTATTGAAACAAAAGAAGTGTTGCAAATTAAGTGGCCAAAATGTGATATACAGGGTGTCCCATTTTAAATTATGAACGCAAATATTTCGGAAACTGTTCACTTTATCGAAAAATATTTTATTCCCAACAAGCACGTTTAGAGCTCATAACGCCACTCGGAACAAATGCGTAACGTAGTCGTTTACTGGTCGGCGCGAGATGGCGGTGTTGCGCGGGAAGAGAGGGTTTCTTTATTGTCCGGAGGGAAATAAACGCACGTTTATAGTCCTCGAAACAGGACAATAAAGGGATCGGCGACAAAAATCGGCTGCTCCGCTTGGCAGCTGTTCGAGCCAATGTTATTATGCAGATTCGTAGCGTAGGAACGGTGGAACAGGGAAAAGGTTAGGGTCAAGATTTCGACACATTACGCTTTGTTCCAAGCGCCGTTAATCGCTCTAAACGTTGCTTGTTGGGAATAAAGTATCGTATGCACCTCGGATCATACCCGAACCTTCAATCCGAGTATGCTTTTTTACAAGACTCGTATTCGAGTTGTGCACGCCTTCGGCGCGCACAACTCTACTACTCGTCCTGTAAACATTATACTCGGAAGTAAAGGTTCGGGTTAGATCCTCGGTGCATAATATACTATAAGACAAAAGTTGTAGGGTTACGAGGGGGACAGCTTCTGGTGACATTGGCTTTCTTGCAAGTGGAGGCGTTGAGGTGATATGAAGGTCAACTTTGGTTTTTCAAATGGAATCATGTATTTATTACTTGTCTATTCGATTGAGCGTTGAATTTTACGTCAAAAAGCACTGGAGCACAGGTGTGCTGAAATAAATTGTTCATGAGATACAACCCTCAAAATAATTGAAGGAAAATCTGATAACGAACCGAAAAATGATGAACTCGTGACTGCTTGATCCGAGGGTCGTATTAAAAACACAAGATGTGCAAATTCAAGCTTGGGGAATCTCCGACCTGTGCAAGGTGTTGAAATTGATATCGAAACATGGATTTTCGAAATGATCGTTTCCGAGAGGTGTAACTCAACAATAGGACGCGATAAAAAAATTCATTCATTGGAGGTAAAAGTAGTCATTTCGAGCTTCGAATTGCGCACCGTGTGTTTTTTAATACGACCTCTGGATCAAGAGTTACGAGCATTCATGAGTTCATCATTTTTCGGTTCGTTATGAGATTTTGCTTCAAATCTTTTGAGGGGTGTATCTAATAAACCATTGATTTCAGCACACCTGTGCTCCAGTGCTTTTTGACGTGAAATTCAACGCTCAATCGAATGGATGAATAATAAATACATGATTCCATTTAAAAAACCATAGTTGACCTTCATATCACCTCAACGCCTCCACTTGCAAGAAAGCCATTGTCACCAGAAGCTGTCCCCCTCGTAACCCTACAACTTTTGTCTGAAATATTTTTCGATACAGTGAACCGTTTTCGAAATATGTGCGTTCATAATTTAAAATGGGACACCCTGTAACTAGCGCAGGTAAAATGAAAAAAGTCTTAAGTAACCTGAAAATCAAAGATTCGGAGGACATTCCAGCAAGAGTTCTTGCTTTTGGCGGTGAGTAACAGTTGATACATAATATTCTACTCGAAATAAATTTGACCATAGTGCAATTATACCTGATTTTTTTGTGTAACTTATCCTGTCTCAATATTCAATTGTTGGTCCAAATTTCAGAATGGACCGCTATGTGCAATGATTTGACTGCACTGCAGAAATTTGAGATTCAGAAGCCTTTGAAACAAGACAGACACGCTTTGATGAAAAAAAGTCTCAGCAATGAATTTGTTACACCGTCAACATCCGCTGGTAAAAAGGTAATATTCAATTTTTTTCAAATCTTTTTTTCTGTTGTTATCCTTACTCTTAATCATTTTACTGAATTTTTTGGATCAACCTTTTCTGAGTTTTGATTTTTTTTATCGAAAAAAGGACCATTTTTGAAAATCTGAAAAAAAAACACAAAAAATGTATGACTGGTTGGCCCAAAAAATCTTAATTATTGGTACCCACCCAGGAGAGATTTTTCCTCTATTCGAGCGAGCAAACCTTGGTGGGACCGAAAAAAACCTATAGAAAAATCAAATTTTCATTTCAATTCTTGGAGCGAAAATTCTTCGATTTTGTGTACTGTTATTGTTATATAATTCTGACACTACTCGCTTGGAAAGTCCTCTTTTGTGCAGTGTTTACAGGAACCCAAAGGAGTCTTCCTCGTACTGCCTGTTAGTGGTGTACTATAAATAGGACTTCCACGTAGGCGTGACAAAAAATATTGTTCGATAGACATGCTAAAGGCCGCAATATGTCTCACTCGTGTGACCGACGGAACACTTGCCCTGTGTCTCGTCTAAGGTTCGCATTCGACTTACCTGCGGCTCATCTAGCGCTTATTTTTTGACTCACCTTTGGGCTCTTGCCGTGCCTCCACACCTGTTGTGCAGGCATATTGCCACCTTTACACGCTTCTATCGAAAAATACTACATTTAAGCCTTATGTTTCAATCTGAGAGCTGTTTTGTGCACGTGTCAGTCCACAACATTCGAAAACAAGGAACAGAAAATATTGCATCTCCAGTGCATTAATTGATATGAAATAATTTTCATTATATTGATGAAAGTATGATTCCTCACGTTTTTTTCTAGCCTCAGAAGAAAATACCAGCGCACAAAAAAATTGCAGCAGAGAAAAGAACCCAAGCCATCGTGGAAAAGATCAGAAGCAACAAGAAACCGGACTCATTGGATGATAACGTAATGATTTTTAAATAGATTCGACTCTGCGATGAAGTCAATGCCAATGAGGATTACTATAATTACTACTTACTATAATTAAAAATTATTCTAATATGATTTGAAACACATGATTTTTAGTGGTCCGATAACAGTATTGCCGAAAGCATATCTGATGACGAACCACTGTCAAGGAGGACTAACGATAAGTCACAATTGGAAGACGACGTCCAAATCTTAACGCTACAAAAAAAGAAAATGCAAGAAGATCTTGAGCTTTACAAGAATTATGTCGCCACTTTGGAATGTGAGTTGAACAAAAAAATTATTAAGAAATGTGTGTGATACAAATGATTAAATTTGGTTTTTGTTTGGATTTGAATAGATGAGAAGTCGCGCCGTTTGTCACCGGCGCTGACCAGCGTCTTGTTTTGAATTTAACGCCCTGTGGCTTGTGTCTAAGTTAGTTGCCACTCATCCTAAGTGATGTACAGACATACGCGTTCCGCTCTCCTATAGCGTGTACTAAAAATGCGATAGTCTCGAAATAATTCAACATCCTTAGGCCATACGATTGTTACCGTCAATGTGCTATATTTATGACAAGTGTGAGAAGTAATAAATAATCAATGAAACAGTAGTTTGGTGTCAATGTGGCTATCTGAACTCTTTTGACCGTCCATATCCTTCCGGCATTGGCTAGTTCGACAATAACGGCTAACATTTGGTCCTTCGAGCCGGATAAGGGATATGCAGCTTTACAACCTGCATCTATCGGACACTTAACCAGCAGCTCTGCTTCGAAGTGTGAAACGTTGTTCGATTGAACGCCCTGGAACTCTGAATAACGAGGTGACTCGTGTGTGCGTGAGTTCACTACAAACACATTTCTTCGCGACGTTGCAGTTAAGGTTGCCATTGGTTATCCTGATCAGTGGGTCACAGACTTGGCCGGTCATTATGTGAGAAGTTGTCGCAACCATGATGAAGTACATTGCACTTACAGTCTCTCACAAACGATATCAGTGAACGTTGGAGTGCTGGTGTGTGGGTGGCTCAAATTTGAACTGGATTACCAGTGTGTGCGGCTCACCTTCGAACTCACCGTGGTGTGTGTGCGTGCGTGTAGGACATCTCATAGGCCGCGGCGTGTTGTCAACATAACGACAAGAGCGCTTAGCAACGGACCCTCGTTGGGCACAGGTGAATTCGTCTGTCATTGTTGTGCCGTGTTATAATAGCACTGTATTATAAACAGCTATCGGCTATGTGACAGAGACTATCAGTACCCGGTGTCCATGTCAACGAATTATAACCGATGACACCAAATATTTGAACTGGCAACGGGGCATCCGTGTCTACCGGGTGCGCGTGTAGTGTTCATCACCCGTGTATCACCGTTCGGTCGACCGTAATGGAAGATCTGCTTATTGAGTACCAGTCAGCGGACGCAGCGATCCAACGGGCAGTGACCAACTTTAAAAAGATTGGTAAAGCCAACGTCACGCGAGCAACCGCTCAAAATCGTCTTGCCATACTGAGGGAAACCTGGACGAGATGTGTGAAGCTCAACAACCAGTTGGAGAAGAAAGCCACACCTGATCAACTCAATTCACATGAGTATTTTGTTCAGGATTTCTTTCTCACAACTGAAGATGCATATTTAACTGCGTCAGATTATATAAATAATGAATTGCAACGAGTCTCGACCCCAGCTGGTGCTCCTGCAACGGGGAATCCTGGAGACATCTCTGTACTTCCACTGCCGAACGAGCACTCTGCCGTGATACAATTACCTCGCATTGATTTGCCTAAGTTTTCCGGTGATTACCTTGAGTGGGATAATTTTCGAGATTTATTCGAGTCGCTTATAGTCGCTAATCATGCCTTGACTAATGTCCAACGTTTGCATTATTTGAAAGCCAGCCTCACTGGCGAAGCATCACAATTGTTAAAGAACGTCAGCATCACTGACGCAAACTATGAGTCTTCTTGGTCAACTCTAAAGTCTCGTTATGATAATCGCCGAGTCATTATCACCGCTCACTTGCAATCGTTTACCTGGCCAATGACCTCTGAGTCGGTCAAAGAGTTAAAGCTTCTACGTGATAAGACCAATGAAGCGATCATTGCACTCAAAAACCTTGAGAGGCCTGTGTCTCACTGGGATGATCTCCTGGTTTTTCTTACTGTTCAAAAGTTAGACGCACGCTCATGTAAAGAATGGGAAATGTCCTTAGGATCTAAACTTGAATATCCTACCTATCGCGAATTAGATACGTTTCTTGCCAACCGGATACGCGCTCTCGAGTCAATGCAGCTTTGTAATGCATCATATGCGCCAAGCAAGCCAAATCCCAGTTCACAGTCAAAGTCAAAGCGCCCATCGACATTTCGAGCACACGTATCCACCGTTGCAGCTAAGCCATGTTTATTATGTAATGCGAGTCATGCGTTGGCTCATTGCGCTCAGTTTAAGGCTAAGTCCCCTGATGATCGTCGTGAAGTCGCGAAGGAACACCGATGTTGCTTTAATTGTCTTAAGCCAGGCCATATGCCTCGAAACTGCCATGTAAGGCAAACTTGCAATGTGTGCCACCGACGGCATCACACGCTTATCCATATGGACCAAACTGAAACCACTACGCTTCCTCAGACTATCCCTACTCCCACACCATCCGCTAGCGCCTCCACGACGCAATCATCGGGTGACAATACACCCTCCAGTGTAACCGTCATGACGGCATGCGAAACTCCTGCGAGTAATAGATCTATATTATTAGCTACTGCCTGGGTGACACTAAGAAATAAGGACGGTGGTACGTTAACTGTCCGAGCGCTGCTTGACCAAGGGTCAGAATCCAGCTTCGTCACAGAATCGGCTGTCCAGCTATTACGAGCCGCACGGCGTAGTATTCATGCTACCATGGTAGGGATCGGTGGTCAGCCGGCTGGAAGTGTGCGGTCGATGACGTCACTTACGGTTGGTCCTACTCATAATAATGGCCCATTTTTCGCGGTCGATGCTTTGATTTTAAAGAAGTTAACTTCTTACGTTCCGCGATTAAAAACTGATGTTGTTACTTGGAGTCACATCCGTGACTTGCAGCTGGCTGACCCAGATCCAGGAAATCCTACTCCGATTGATATGATTCTCGGTGCAGACCTTTATGGGTTAATTTTGAAAAATGGCCTCCGCGTAGGTTCTCCGGGAACTCCGGTTGCTCAGAATACTGTGTTTGGTTGGATCTTATCCGGCCTCGTATCCACCAGTCGCGATCTTAGCGTACTGACCACCCGAGTGCATCACTGCTCTCGTACTGATGATTTGGGTGTGCTGTTAAAGAAGTTCTGGGAGTTAGAGGAACTTCCTATACAAAATCATCAAACGGAAGATGAAAAGGCTTGCGATAATCATTTTACTGCAACTCATGCCCGAATCCCGAAAGACGCGAGCACAGATGGGGGTCGATATATAGTGCGACTACCATTTAGGAACGGTCCTCCAATTGCCATCGGCGACTCCGCGAGCATCGCCACAAAATTATATGCGAAGTTAGAGAATCGCTTAGCGCGAGATCCAGAGTTAGAGTCGGCATACTGTGCGTTCATGGATGAATATAGGGCCCTCGGCCACATGGAAGCGGTGCCAACCGACGGCATGCAGCAGTCTAATCAAATTGTCTATTTACCTCACCACCCTGTCGTGAAACCGTCAAGTATAACAACATGACTTCGCGTGGTATTCAATGCGTCCTGTCAGACTTCAAACGGAACAACACTTAATAGTCATCAACATATAGGACCTAAACTCCAGCGCGATCTCTCCGAGGTAGTGTTGCGCTGGCGACAACATCAATACGTGTATACGGCTGATGTTCAAAAGATGTACCGGCAGATTCGCGTACACCCCGATGATACCGACTACACCGGTCAACACGATTTTTGGGTCTGACATCTACATGTTAAATTTTAGTTTCTCCTATGACAAAAATGAGGGAAATTTTTTTTTTTCCGGTTAAAGTTTGGTTTTGTAGAAATTAAAGCAATTTTTCGATTTTTCGGCAGAAATTACTGATTTTTATATTTTTTCTACAATTTCACTATAGATTATAATTATAATTAATTAGAAAAAATATAATCGAAAAATTAATTAATTGTAGAAAAAATATAATCGAAAAATTGCTTTAATTTCTACAAAAGCAAACTTTAACCGGAAAAAAAAAAATGTCCCTTATTTTTGTCATAGGAGAAACTAAAATTTAACATGTAGATGTCAGACCCAAAAATCCTGTTGACCGGTGTAATACAGTTTACTTTCGGGTTAATCAAAGTGCTGCCATCTTTGGTTTATGAAATAAATTAAAATATACTTATCAACGTAGACCAGCCCAAAGCAAACTTGAAGAACTAAAAATTAATATTTAAGTGTTTTTCAATGTCTAGAATCAGAATTCAAGCATGAGAACAGAAACCCTAAAAAAAATATTTTTTTTGTTGACCGGTGAGCTATCAGCGTATCGTTTGGCGCTCTCCATGCGGTCAAACTATGAGTGCATATCGATTATGCACCGTCACATACGGTACTGCATCGGCGCCTTATTTAGCATTGCGAGTCCTGAAGCAGCTTGCCTGCGATGAACGGGCTAACCTTCCGATAGGCGCGCAGACCCTGGAGAACGATTTTTATGTTGATGATGTGCTATTCGGTGCGGACGAAATAGCAGACGCTCGTCAAAAGCGATTTGAACTCAACCAGATACTCGCAACTGCGGGCTTTCAATTACACAAATGGAATTGTAGCGATCCACGATTACGAGACGACGGGACAGAATCAGTCGGGGAACATGCATTGCGTGAAAGCGACTCCGTGAAACTCTTGGGACTCGTGTGGAACCCAGCGACCGATGCCTTCAAATATTTTAACGTTAACGCAACTCAACCAAACGACATAACAAAACGCTCGGTACTCTCAGTTATAGCTCGACTATTTGATCCGCTAGGTTGGCTTTCGCCGTTTGTGATCATTGCGAAGATGCTCATGCAAGAACTTTGGATCCGCGGTGGCGATTGGAATAATCCCCTGCCCGAGGATTTATTAGAACGTTGGCACGAGTATTGTCGACAAATGTTAACTCTGACTGAGGTCTCAATTCCCCGGTGGACCGGGAGCGAGCATAGGATGCGAAATCCACGGGTTTGCCGATGCGTCCAGTCGCGCTTACGCTGCAGTTGTTTATCTGCGAGTTTTGACGGAGATGAATGACGCCAAGGTGACCTTGTTGATCGCAAAAACTAAAGTTGCCCCAATTAAACCCGTAAGCATTCCTCGTCTCGAATTATGCGCCGCTGCGCTGCTTGCACGCGTCATCGAACATGTGCAACGGTCTATGGATTTGTTACACGCTCCAGTGTATGGATGGTCTGATTCAACCGTGGTTTTAGCATGGCTCTCGCAGCATCCGTCTAAATGGCAAACTTTCGTTGCCAATCGCGTCGCGGATATTCATACTCGCCTTCCGAAGGCTAGCTGGCGTCATGTCCCCACTACGGACAACCCCGCCGATTGTGCAACTCGCGGATTGGGAACTCCAGAATTTCTGAATCATGCTTTGTGGTTTGAAGGCCCCGGATGGCTCCGTCGTCATCCAACCGCGTGGCCAACGCGCCGCGCTATCGTTGACGCTGACGCTGAGCTGGAAATGCGACCTGCGTTACACAGCCACGTCGTTCAGCAAGACCACCCTGAATGGTCATTACCGCATGACATGTCTTCGTGGCGTCGTCTTCTTCGCGTCACTGCCTACTGCTACCGCTTTATTGAACGGGTTCGCTACAGGCAGCCCAGGGCTGCTCCTGGTTTAACCGCCGAAGATCTTGACTGCGCGCGTCGGTTCTGGATCACATATGTCCAAGGATTAGTGTTCAAAACGGAAATTCAGCTTCTCAAAAGAGGCAGCCCACTTCCGGGCACGAGTTCGCTGCGTCGCCTGTGTCCGGAGCTAGATACTTTTGGGCTACTCCGCGTAGGTGGACGACTCGCGAATGCTCACTTACTGTATAATGAAAAGCACCAATAATTCTACCCCGCCATCGTGTCACTGACCTAATTGTGTCACAAGCGCATTTGCGCGCATTACACGGCGGTACCCAATTAACCTTGCGTATTCTTCGTCAAGACTATTGGATCATCGGTGGTAGGGTCTTAGTGAAATCGACAATCCATCGGTGCGTCACGTGCGTTCGCGAGCGAGCGACCACCGCTCATCAGAAGATGGCTGCTCTTCCTAAACCGCGGACGACTCCATCCCGACCGTTTTCACATTCGGGCGTTGATTACGCTGGTCCCGTATTAGTCCGCTCGAGTAAGGGACGCGGCCACCAAGCTCACAAAGGGTATATTTCCCTGTTTATCTGTCTTGCGACCCGAGCGGTACATTTAGAGCTGGTGAGCGATTACACGTCGGCTGGATTTTTAGCTGCCTTCAAAAGATTTACGTCACGCCGCGGTATGCCCTCTGCTGTCTATAGTGACAATGGCACCACGTTTCAGGGCGCTGATAAAGAGTTGCGTTCTGCTTTTCGCTGCGTAATGAACGATCCCGATCTCCGCTCTGCGCTGGCTAGCGACGGAACCACATGGCACTTCCTTCCTCCAGCCGCCCCTCATTTTGGAGGAGTCTGGGAAGCTGGCGTGAAGAGTATGAAGCACCATCTCCGTCGCGTATTAGGTAACCATACGTTGACTGGTGAAGAGTTCAATACATTATTGTGTCAGGTAGAAGCGTGTTCGAATTCGCGTCCTATTGCGCCGATGAGTGATGATCCGACGGATTTCACGTCACTGACTCCAGGACATTTCTTGATAGGAGCACCGCTAGTATCGGTCCCGGAACCTTCCGTGCTTGATATTAACGAGAATAGATTGAGCCGATGGCAAACCCTGCATCGGGTGCATGAGCAGCTGTGGCGACGGTGGTCGACCGAATATTTACATACTTTGCAGCAACGTTATAAATGGAATTCTGAGCAACCGGAACTCAAAATTGGTGATCTTGTTTTAATTAAAAGTGAAACCTTACCGCCTTCTAAGTGGCTACTAGGGCGTATTATACAGTGTCACCCAGGCGCAGACGGGCACGTTCGAGTAGTGACCATCAAAACCGCCCGATCACAATTCAAGCAACCTATCACGCAAGTCTGTGTTCTGCCTGTGCGTTCGGCAATCTATGATTAGTAATTAATTGTAATTTAGAGTTGGTTGATTTGTATTAATTGGAATTTTAATTTGATTTTATTTGTTTTGTTTTATAAGTGAACATCCAGTAGGACTTATTATTCGTGTGATACACTATTTCACGGCGGGCGGCTATGCCGCTGAATTATATTGTAATTTTTACTTGTAAGTTTCGTCTCACAAAACGAGGCTATCGGTAGGGTAGATGAATTAGTATAATCTAAGTATTGGTTATGAGTATTAGTTTCGTTTGTCATACGTCAATCGAGGCGAGCGGAATGTTTGGATTTGAATAGATGAGAAGTCGCGCCGTTTGTCACCGGCGCTGACCAGCGTCTTGTTTTGAATTTAACGCCCTGTGGCTTGTGTCTAAGTTAGTTGCCACTCATCCTAAGTTATGTACAGACATACGCGTTCCGCTCTCCTATAGCGTGTACTAAAAATGCGATAGTCTCGAAATAATTCAACATCCTTAGGCCATACGATTGTTACCCTCAATGTGCTATATTTATGACAAGTGTGAGAAGTAATAAATAATCAATGAAACAGTAGTTTGGTGTGAATGTGGCTATCTGAACCCTTTTGACCGTCCATATCCTTCCGGCATTGGCTAGTTCGACAATAACGGCTAACAGTTTTTAATTTCAATAAGCAATATCAATCTCAAATTATAATAATTACTCTGTTTCCATAACACTTATTTAGCAAATTTCCGCTTTTTCAGTTCTACCAAAAGTACAAAAGGAATCGGATGACATCTTATCGAAGCTGCAAAGTGCGACTGACACTCTATCTAAACTAAAGCTTGTGTGCAGTGTCTGCAAAGATGTCCAGGTAGAGTAATGGTCATTGTATAATTACTATACGTAGCTCTAAGGTAATTTTCTGCTGAAATGACCTCCACATAGAAAAATTCCACTTTGTTGATCGTTTATTATGAATATGTTAGAAAACAGTTTTCATAGATCATAGTTGACGTAGGATCATGTCGATACTGCACATTGCACCGACCAAAAACCATGATCTGACTATAGTTCCTTATTTGCTCCAAAAAGTTGGTATGTCTCATAAAATATTCGTAAATGAAAACAAAAATCAATATTATTTACAGACATCTGACAGTTTCGCCCACAAACCTGGAAGGCAAAACTGGAAACAGCAGGAATCAGAACCGTCGAAGAACAATTCACCCTCGTTCGAAGAAATACATGCAGTGAAACAGGAATCTCCAAAACGCGATGTGCGAAGTGCGTTAATAGAAATCAGGGCGAAATCTGACAACGTCATGAAGGCGGAGATTGAAGAAAATTTGAGTAGTGATCTAGTATCCCAGGAATCAGCAGATGACATCGATTCAAAGTATACTTTTGAAAATGCTGGTGAACCTCGAGACGGTGATAACGGCGTATGTATTGAAAATGCAGTAACAATCTGATTACTATTTCTCAATAATTATTCATTATTAGATTAAAAATTCAGAAACTTAGGAATCGATTCTATGCATTGATTTTTCTGGTAAACCTGATACCCGCAAAGAGAACAAGTTTTATTATGATGTTCCCATATTGCAAATTGTTATTTTTACTCTGAAAATCATTTCATTCTCGTACAAAACTCGATTGTCCAAGATTTAAAGAGGGATTCTGCAGGTTTTTTTTTCTTGAAGTCGACACTTCGTTCCTGAAATTATCAAATATAAAATAGTTGAAAATTCATTTCAGTATTTTGTCAATCAATTGTGTTTGAAAAAAACATCAACCTCCTGCGATGAAACTGTTTGCGACGTGAACCTTTCGTAGCAAAGTGACTGCTAAGGTACTGTGAAAGGTTCCCTGCGCATACACTTCCTTCGCAGGAAGTCGATATTTTCTTCAGAATATACTACTATAATTGACAAATTACCAGAAGAAGTTTTGTATTCGACTCGTTTTATTGATTTCATGGAGGAAGAATTGATTTTTTTCCGAAAAGTGTTTTTTCTTTCAAAAACCTGCGGATTTCCCCCTCAATACCACATGTGTAAAAGCAAATGTTCAAATTCAAAACGTGACAAAAGAAAGAGTAATTCGACCGAATAGTTGTATAAAATTTAATTGCTCCAGGACTATGTCTCTACTGACAAAGAAGTAGAAGGGTTGATGGATTACTTGAAAAAACCTGAAGAAAACGATTCCGGCAAGAAAGGACGGATTGATTCGAACGAAAACATTGAAAAGAATTCAATAGAGAACGATGAAAAAGTTGGCAATCAAGTTCTACCAAGTGTAGCTGTTGACACGAATAGTACCAAGCCGAGTGAATCGAAAAATAAGAACGATGAAGAAGTTCGCAATCAAGTTCTACCAAGTGTAGCTGTTGACACGAAGAGTACCAAGCCGAGTGAATCGAAAAATAAAACTGAAGTGACTCTTGCAAAGAATCTGGATGACACAGTGAGTTGGCTTATTTTGAATGAATTCATACTACTTCACGTAATATTCTTAATTCACTTCACCATAGCATAAGACAGGATATAAGCACAACAGTTCTGAACACCTTATCAGTATAAACGCGAGCACACTCATTGAACACTGAAAGAACAAATTATGAAAGTAGAGTACAAGTGACAGAATAAAAAATTACTGGACAGATACCTTTCATATATCAAAGCTGCTTTGTCATACTCATATAAAAGAAAAGTTCTTATTTTATCATGTTTCATTTTGTTTTTGTTGAAGTAATTTTCTGATAATTTGTGAGTGGTGACTTGAAATTTCGTTTATTAAACTCCAATCAGTTGGAAATAGTCCATGAATTTTGTTCGATAAAATCATAAATGTATCTTTGAAAAAAATGTCAAAGTGGTCAACAAAGTAATAACATTTCTCTTTGTAATGAATTCACTATAAATAATAATTGGAAATAATAACTCGTGAATTATCGAATCATGTGAACCAGACTATACGAAAAGTCAAAGACATACCTGATCTGTAGTGCATTCAGATTTTCATGCTGCGATTGTATTGTGTAGCACTTTTTCTGATGGCGTACCAAGTATCTAATAAGAGTTTCTGAAAGAGGTAGGCCATTACGGCCTTGTTTGCACTCGATTCTTCCTTGAATTTCTTCATCAAATCGCAAAAAATAACACCTTCATAATTGGTAACTAGAATCAAGTGGACCTTGGAAACGGAGTGAGAATATCAACTATTCAACTAAACTCATGCAGGAGAAATGATGTTGCAACTTTAACGAGGTATCTGTTGACCATTCTCTTTGACGATACAGAATTGGCAACCAGTTCACTAAGTGGAAAAAAAGGAAAAAATAAGCAGGCGGATGAGCGCAAGGCAAAATTGGATAAAAACAGAGTTGATGCTATTCTAAGTAAGTGAAAAAAAAAACCGAATGGAAGTCTCAGTAAACCAAAACGAATTGATATTTCGGATCGAAAATAATTCATTTTGTCTTCAGATTATACTGAGAATCCAAATTTCTCCAGATTATGGATGTTGTGTATTATTCAATCAACGGTATGTTTTTAGGTGTGTCAGGTCAATAAATGAACTCTCATTGACGTTTCGGCCGATGAAGAGGGCCCTCTTCAGAACTATTAATAGAATTTATTCATCAGCCAAAGAACATAAGAATTAACAGATAAATTACCAGAAGTAAATTTACGAAACGTTAGTGAGAGTTTGTTTATTGACCTGCGACACCTTATAAACACCGTTGATTCCCGCAACGTATTAAAAAAATACGAATATTAGCAATATCATTTTTGTTTTACGGCCTGAAAATCAATGCTGATTAGAAAAACATATACATCATTCGTGATAAGCTATCCCAGATAGCAAAATGTCTGCACAGCGATGGCGTATACGCACGCACGTGTGCGGATTTACCCGCACTATGTGCCCTCACCTCACCAGACATTTGTGTCATCAATTGAGGGGCATATTTCTCGCATGTCGTGCGCCGGGAACGAAATATTACATTATTGAAAAAAATGTTCCAAGACGGGTTCGAACCCAAGCTTGCTCCACGGTCACCCATCCAACTATTAGTCGCGGTCAATGTTGCTTAACTTCGTTGTTCGACTGAATTCCGGTGTCTCAC
>JAFFZH010013660.1:0-13451 GCA_018420115.1 Euura saliciscinereae
GGTGCAACAAGGGACCTGTTGCTCGTCTGAAAACCAAGATGGAAGCTGAATCGGCAGAATTTGGCAAAGATGGCTAGGCTCGTCTTCCCCGCGCTAGCTCGTAGGTCAGCGGGGAAGCGGGGCAAGGTCGCTCCTTGCTCTAGTGAACCACGTGACCCTTCGGTACAGTTTCTTAATTCTATGCGCGTTACCGAGAGTCGCGCGAGGATATTTTCAAGCCTTCCGCGGCGTGGAGGGATGCCACAACGGGCAAAGTATTTGCCACGTTACAAAGCAAAACGCGAATTGCGAGTGTGTCCTATCCCCTGCGGTCCACAATGGGCAAAGGCAAAAAGCGAAGCCGGGAGCGAGACTCCGATGAAGAGGACATAATCAAGAGGCTGCGGAGGTTGGAGAAACAACTCGAACAATAACCTCTTAATCAAACGTTTCTTTAAGGGTGCTTTCAAAATTCGTCCTACGAAACCAAAGTATAACACTATCTGGGATACTGAAACTGTGCTGAAATGGGCAGAAGCCTTGGAACCACTTGAAGCATTAGATTTGAGACAGCTTACGTTCAAACTAGTCATCTTATTAGCTTTAGCTACTGCACATCGCGTGCAAACCCTTTCATTGATCAAAATTGAAGATATTTCATTTTTGGAAGGAGGCATAGAAATTAAAATCACTGAAGCGATTAAAACATCCAGAGTGGGGACGCCTCAACCCGTCTTCTTTCTGCCTTTCTTCGTAACCCGGAAAGCAGCTTGCGTTGCTCGGGTCCTGACCCGTTATGTGTCAGTTACAAAAGACATGAGAGGAACATTGAGAAATCTTTTTATCACAGTGAAAAGGCCTTACCGAAAGGCAACATCGGTGACGGTCAGTCGATGGATCAGGGAATGCTTAAAATTAGCAGGTATAGATAAGCGTTTCACGGCCCATAGCACGAGACACGCTGCAACGTCGGCTGCGGCACTAAAAGGTATCGATATTAATATTATAAAAAGCACCGCAGGATGGTCAGAAAACTCCAAGGTCTTTGCAAAATTTTATAAAAGACCGATAGAAACGGAAGGTACCTTTGTAACATCGCTCCTAGGCGATACAAACGCAATATAAAACATTTAAGTCTAACTTTAAGAGCTATATAACATATCTGTCATATGCATATATATCACTAATAAAAAAAAAAAAAAAAAAAAGAAAGAAAACGACATTATTAAAGAAAAGTATACTGAATTGCGAACTCGGTGTTCCATCATTCGAAATGGTCATATGTTTGGGCTGTAGCCTACCTTACTCTAAACATCTACCTTGTAATCTCGAAGAACGAGACTCGAAATATAATTGGAAATCAAACTAACTTACCTGTAAGTGAAGTTCGATTGTAATTATATAAGAGTCTCGTTCGAGATGATTACACTCCCACCCTATCTTACAGATTTCTCCCACCCGGAAATTTCAGCTTCTGGACGAATCAGAAGGGTTGGTTTTTGGTACATAGTTTTTTCTTGTTTTTTCAATAATAGTTTTTATAACATCAGCTTTAAACTTTATGAAGAATAGTCGGCAGGAGCGCCAGGGGCGCGGATTTTTAGTTTACTCTCTGAAACATGTGGCTCGACCTAGCGGAAAGTAGCGGTACTACCTTGTAATCATCTCGAACGAGACTCTTATATAATTACAATCGAACTTCACTTACAGGTAAGTTAGTTTGATTTCCAAATATTTATCAACTCCTTCATAAGTGTGTCGCTACGTTTGTTTTCATTCGTACACAAGTGAAGAGTAATAATAAATAGTTGACGTTGAAGTGCTGTTAGTATGTTGATTTTATTCGGCGTACGATTGTTCTTTATTCGTATACAAACTGATGTTCTTCTGTAGACATCACGGTTCATCTTAGATCACAGTGTGTAGGTTTAAGGTTATTATTTATTTCTATTATAATTTGTTACGCAGGCTTGTTATCTTTTTCGTCGGTTGAGATTTGTAAGTGAGCTTATGATTATATTAGTTTATTAAATAAATCTGGTCATTATATAATTGGGTTGAATGTTTCCACAATTAAACTTGGTGATTATAAAGTTAGGCTAAATGTTTCCAAGATTCAGAACATTTCCGATAGTTCAAATTATTATAACAGTGACTTTGTTTGGCTTTTGAGTTTGGGGTAACTGACAGCTGTTCACGTGAGCAAAATTATTTAAGAAAAGCCGGGCCTGTCACCCACCCCCTTCGATTTGGCTGATTTTTCGTGAGCATGTTACCTACCTGGAGAGTAGTCAAAAGCCAAAATATTATGTCCGGAAAAAATTTATTGGCCGAGTTACAGTTTTTTTTTTCACATTTTTGACTCGAATTTGGGTATTTTCGATTATGCAAAGGTTTTTTCTACTACGTGGCTGAAAATCGGTTTCTTTATGTAAAATTGATCCAGGAACACGAATCGGGCCACAGATTTGACCTACGACAAAAACCTACAATAATATTAGCCAAAAACACCCGAAATTGACCAAAAAAGTCCCAAATCTTGGGGAAATGGTAAAAAAAAAATGTTTTCGACTTTCTGAGGCAGCAATCTTGTAGGAAAAGAGCCAACGAATCCAATGATCACATCCCCAGATTTCTAGGACGAACCGTTCAAGAGATACGCGTTGTCAAAGTTGGAGAATCTTGTTTTTCTGGCAATAATGGACTTTTTTGACCTCGTTGGACAAATGTCCGACCTAAAGGCCTATTTCGCGGCATCCACCACGACTATCTGAAACGAGTATCAATAGGTTATTTTCATCAAATG
Organism: Euura saliciscinereae; assembly: GCA_018420115.1. Lineage (NCBI taxonomy): Eukaryota > Metazoa > Arthropoda > Insecta > Hymenoptera > Tenthredinidae > Euura > Euura saliciscinereae. Next base: position 2,786 of record JAFFZH010013660.1, read on the forward strand.
AGATTTGTCAGATTCTGGTCAAAATAATTAAATATACTTTTTCATGAAATAAAATAATAAGAACCCTTAAAAAGGTCCATTATTTGCAGAAAAATCAAGATTTTCCAACTTTGACAACGCGTATCTCTTGGACGGTTCGTCCCAAAAATCTGGGAGTGTGGTCATTGGATTCTTTGGCTCTTTTCCTACAAGATTGTTGCCTCAGAAAGTAAAAAACATTTTTTTTTTTACCATTTCCCCAAGATTTGGGACTTTTTTGGTCAATTTCGGGTGTTTTTGGCTAATATTATTGTAGGTTTTTGTCGTAGGTCAAATCTGTGGCCAGATTCGTGTTCCTGGGTCAATTTTACATAAAGAAACCGATTTTCAGCCACGTAGTACAAAAAACCTTCGCATAATCGAAAATACCCAAATTCGAGTCAAAAATGTGAAAAAAAATGTAACTCGGCCAATAAATTTTTTCGGGACATAATATTTTGGCTTTTGACTACTCTCCAGGTAGGTAACATGCTCACAAAAAATCAGCCAAATCGAAGGGGGTGGGTGACAGGCCCGGCTTTTCTTAAATAATTTTGCTCAGTGCCGAACTCTCCTAGCCCAACCCGCCAAACTGCAGAACTACGCTACTACCGATTCCATCAAAGAAGGTCCGTGTGTGTTCGGTTGCATAACTCTAGGTCCGCCAGAATATCTGTCCACCGGCGTACAATTACTGTACCAGAGAAGCAAAAGTACCTAGCGACAATTGGTCAATTGAAGGGTGCAAATCTTCTTCTCAAAGGTCGACTGGTGATAGGTAGCGGATTGCGAAAGCGTAAAAATCGGAGCGATAGAGTGAGATGGTGTGATTTGGAGTCTGCTTTCCAGAAGCGCATGCGATCAGGAGTGATAGTGAACTTGAAACACGTGGACACGATCGCGTTCATGACAGATGCGTCATCTCTCTTTAAATCTCGGATTAAAAACGCACTCAAGAAAGAGAACTCATTGAAAGTCAACAATGTGTTTGCAGCTGAATACAGCATTATCAAAAATGATGAAAAAGTCATAGAGGTCAAGTATTTCAATACAAAAAATGCTTCAAACGACTGATTTGAAAGAATGGTTTGTAGATAATGTGCGAGATCCAATCCTCAAGGATATCGAAGAGTTTCAGGATAAGGTTTCCGGCTGGTCATTACACTCAATCGTGAGCCTAACGATAAACATTAACAAATATAATCCTATGCGCGGGAGCTCGTACATTGAAATACCTGCACCTATCAAGAAAAAGCATCAACGTACGTAATGATGATGATCGGTGTTTTGAATGAGCGCTGCTGTCTGCGTTACATCCAGTCGAGTGGGGGGATCATCCAGAACGGGTTTCAAAATACAAGCCATACGAAGACGAATTGAATTTCGACGATATAGATTTTTCTATAACGCCGAAACAAGTAGCAAAATTTGAGAAACAAAATGATATTTTCGTGAATATATACATTTTGGAAAAACGTAATGGAAAATTCAAAACTGCACCCATCTACGGCACACCTCTAAAGAAGAATAAGCATGTGAATTTATTCATGTTGCAAAATTACTACGTTGATGGCATGGAAATAGACCATGAAGATAGTAGCAGTGAAGAGGAGACGCCAATCAGATTCCATGACGTCTGGATAAAAGACCTGTCTCGTTTGGTTTGCAAGCAACTTTCGAAAGAAAAAACGAAAAAATTCATCTGCGATCGCTGTCTTCACTATTTCCGGAGTTCACAAAAACTGAATACCCATGAACCGGATTGTGCGCAAGTGAATAAGTGTAAGGTTGTGCTACCGTCACCAAAGAACAATACATTGGCATTTAGGAATTTTAACAACAAGGAAACAGTCCCATTTGTGGTATATACTGATTTCGAATGTCTCTTGCTACCCGTTCAGGATAGTCAGTCTAATACTACAGCGTTCCAGGAACACGAACCTTTCAGCGTAGGCTACTATCTGAAATGTAGTTACGATGATACGCTATCCTACTATCGTAGCTATCGAGGCTTGAAACCAGCCGAATGGTTCATGCGAGAACTACTGCAGCTAGCCGAGGATATAGAAACGGTATTTGGGTGTCCAATACCAATGAATGAACTAACACCGGAACAAGAAGAGGCATTCAGAATGGCATTCATCGGTCTGTCACGTCTGCAAAAAGCCACTGCTACTCGGTAAGAAAGTTAGAGACCACTGTCATTTAACTGGAAATTATCGAGGTCCTGCTCATCAAAGCTGCAACCTCAGCTACCAAGATTCACGGACTGTTCCAGTTATCTTTCACAACCTTAGTGGATACGATAGTCACTTCCTCATTAAAGACGTTTGTACCTATTCCGATGGCCGCATTAGCCTTTTACCGCTGAACAAGGGGCGGTACATATCATTCACGAAGCACGTCAAGGGTAGCGATGTCGCATTCACATTCATCGACTTGTTTCGGTTTATGAATTCTTCATTAGAGGAACTAGCGTCACACCTTCAAGAGCTCAAAATAGTGAGAAATGAATTTTCACACCTTAGCGAAGATAAATCCAAACTCCTAACGAGAAAAGGCGTGTTTCCCTACGAATTTCTCGATTCGTGGGAGGAGCTCGATGAACCTAATTTACCAGCTGAAGACAAAGGGTCTAGCCGGATATTACATTTCTACATCGATGCTAAGGGGTCGTACTCTTGAAAAAACACGTTTTTCCAATTTTTGCCGTTTTCAAGTACCAAGAAGCGATAGAAAAATCTGAAAAAATTCTGAAAAATCGAAAACATGTCAATGTTCATGGAAATTTTTTTTTTTTTCAATTTTCGTATGCCAAACTCTAGCTTTAATCATCGAATATTCCTTTAAAACGAATATTTCGTAGTGTATGGATTTTTCTACTATCGTGGCAGAAATTCCACATGATTCTACTCTTCATTCCCTGCAAATTACAAAAAAAAAGTTTAAAAATTCGACCTGCGTCATATTAAAATAAATCAAAACGCAGAATTTAACATTTTTCGTTGAGTATCCATACACAAGTCACTCTTCGGGTTCGATTGAACGGGTGATCATGATTGGATCAGTTGTGAGACATAAAAAACAGATGTAGACAATACACGGTAAAAAATATATTGTTGGGTTAACAAAGTGCCGTGCTAAATAGGGGACAAGCCCGGTTTTCTATAAAATTTACAAAAAATAAGGTAGCTCCGAGTAAGAGCCGTGTAACTTTCACTGAACTTTATCTAAATTTCACAGAAAACTCGACTTGTCCCCTATTTAGCACGGCACTTTGTTAACCCAACAATGTATTTTTTCTAGTGTAGAATTTTATTGCTCATCCCAGTTCATCACAATGTTACAGGACAACTTTAGCGTTGAGAAGTTCATAAATCATGAACTGACATAAGAACATCGTCTTGGAGAATAGCAGTAGATTAATTCACTCAAATTTTGAAATATAAAACCAATAAGTGAAAAAAAAGTCAAAAATCGTTGTATTCAAGTCCATCCACATTTTATAGTTATCACTGATCGAGCATTCAGCCCTCTTATCTATGGGGGATTCCATGCCAAATCGACCTGGGTCTGACCCTTGACCTCTCGGATTTGGTCCGTGATTTCTTATATGATTGTTCTCACTTTGAAATCGACTCAGTTTTTTTTTTTTTTGCCACGAGACGTATTTTTTACAATTTTTGAAAATGGTCATATTGATCGACATAATTTGAAAATCTGAAAAATTTTGAAAAATCGTCTGTCAGGTATCAACATTTTTGAGCCGAGAGCCGGAATGGGGAAATTTTTCCTTCTCGATGTTTTCAAGCTTTTGCTGTTTATTATTATTTTCCTTTTCTTTCCAAGCTTTTCCTGTTTATTATTATTTTTTTTAATAGCAGCGGGAGTTATTTCACTATAAATGGTTGCTGAAACATTTTCCCATGTCACACTGATTGATTTGGATTGTTCGAAAAATCTTGGAAAAAATCTGAAACTTTTTGAGTGAATGATGGAAACTCGGCCAAGCGTCAATTTGACGAAAGTCAGCGTCATAATAAAACAATGGAAGCCATAGCCCTTGGCAAAGGACTTCATTTGAAACCATACAGGAAGGGTTTCAGTCTGCATCTGAGGAAACAGTCAAAAAACTAATTATGAAGCTATAGCTATATAGGTATACCTCGACGAGCGTTAACCGATGTGGATCTTTCAAAGTATGCGAAAACATCTGAAACTCCATATTTTCGCGGTGTCTTTACGAGAAATGATTTGCCGAAGAGCGGACCGCGCAGACGCGAAGCAGGAATCGTAAATTTATATGATAATAAAGATGGCCCGGGAACTCATTGGGTTGCGTACAGAAAAATCGATGATAAAGTCGATTACTTTGACAGTTTCGGTAACCTTCGACCACCGTCAGACCTCGTCAAATATCTCGGTGTTGGTAGCGTCAACTATAATCATGAAAGATATCAAGACTATGACACGTTCGAGTGTGGACACTTATGCCTCAAGTTTCTTTGCGGACAGTTGAACCTATATAAACTTGAAAAATAATTGATCTAAATCAGTTTAGCATTAGCCATCATGGGCGATTCGTTGACGTTGACCATTTCGGGAAATTCCTCTGTTCTGTAGGCTCAGTACTTTCCACCCATCGAACTTTCCCCTAACAAGCAATATGTGTTGGGTCTGGTTGAATTGCTAACCTTTAACTCAATCCCAAACGTAGACGTTGGTCACAATAAGATTTACGTAGGTGATCAAGTGGTCACTATTCCTACCGGTAGTTATGAAATAGAAGACATCAAAAAATATCTACACAGTGCGCTGACGGATAAGGGTATTATTATTGAAATCAAACTGAACAATAATACATTGCGTGTATTACCAGGATATAAGATCATAGAAGTACCCTCGCACGTCATTTACCTTCCGATCACCGTCAAGACCATAGATCACCTTCAACTTCGTATCGTTGATCAAGACGGAAACCTGGTTAATTTCCGAGGAGAAGTTATAACCATCAGACTGCATCTTAAGACTCAATAATGGGAATTGTTTATAATCGAAAACTCAGCAACAGTTATATTAGTAGACCGACATGCCTCGGGGAAGTCAGTCGTCAACCAGTTCTCAAAGAGCTAACACATCAAAACGTGCTGTTTCTGACAAGACTAGGTCTCAAAATCAGACCTTTCGGAAGAAAGTAAAATCAACAACGCCATCTGTCATCTATTTGAAGAAATTCGATATGAGATCAATGCAATAGAGATCGATAGAAACGAGAATGTCGGTCTAACGAGTCTCATGAAGGGTTACGCCTCCCTCACCCTTGGTCAGAATTCGTTGCTCGAGAACGCGGGTTGAACTGATGTCGCGGAGAGCCGAAAATTGACCGATATCAACGATCACTTAGATGTGTGCATACCGTTGAATATGATTCTTGGTTTTGCTGAGGATTATCGTAAGATTATTGTCAATGCTAAACACGAGTTGATCCTAACAAGAGCGAAAACTGACATGAACGCTGCACTTGTTGTAACCGATAAAGAAGAATTCAAGATCGCAATCAATAACATAGAATGGCTAATGCCGTACGTTAAACTCTCGGATCAGCGAAAAATTGAGCTACTGAGTTACATCGAGAAAGATCCATCCGTCTCCATGAGTTTCCGTTCTTGGGAATTGTACGAATACCCTCTACTCACCCTCACTTCCAAACACGTTTAGACCGTGAAAACCTAGTCTCAACTAGAAAAACCTCGATACGTTATGCTAGGCTTTCAGACCAACCGTAAGAACAAAACGAATAAAAATGCTAGCCACTTCGATCACTGCAGCATCACCGACGTCAAGCTGTTCTTGAATTCGCAATGCTATCCCTACGGTAACCTCAACCTCGATATGAGTCAGAACCAGTACGCTGTTCTCTACGATATGTACGCTAACTTTCAAGCAACCTACTATGGAAAAGATCCTGAACCGTGGCTGCAGAAAAATGAATTTCTGGAATACGCTCCCCTGTTCATTATTATTGATTGTTCAAAGCAGAACGAGTCTCTCAAATTTGGACCCGTTGATATTCGTCTGGAGTTTGAGTCAAAGAATAATTTTCCTATCGGAACCTCAGCGTATTGCGTCATCCTTCATGATCGTATTGTGGAATATAATCTGATAAGTGGTGGAGTTAAAAAATTGGTGTAAAACCATTCATGTATTATTGTATGACTATATTTGATTTTGAAATAAAGAAAAATTGATCATAAAAAGACTTGTTCATCTCGTTCTACCTTAGCCTAAAGTCTTACATAAACAGAAGATAACTGCATCTGCTGATCTATGTTCATGTATGACGTTGCTCAAAGTATTTAATACTATACTAACTAAGATTATTCGTGTGAGAAATATGCAGTCTGGAGTTAATTAATAATAAGCAATTTGATACTATTGTTTGAAATGTAACACGGAATGTAATTTGATATTTGAATCGCGGGATCCTTACAGTTGGAAAGTGCATCTAGCGAATATTCGGGCATTATTCATCTGCAGTTAATTAATGATGAGCAATTCGACACTATTGTTCGAAAAATTAACGTTGAATGTAATTTGATACTTGAATTGCGGTGTCTTTTGAAGCTGTAAATCGCGTATCGCGAAGATTCTCACTGCGTACAGCGCAGCAGGTCATGTTCCAGGAATTTATGAGTCCGATCAATTCCGAGAAAGCCACTTTCAAACTTCCAGAATCTCACGGCGTGCCGCGTGGCGCAGCAGGTCATCTTCCAGGAATTTTGTAGTCCAATCAATTCAGAAAACGCAATACTTCGGGAATCGCACGGTCTGCCGCGTGGCGCTAGGAACGGCTCCCCGACCACAGGAAATGACGTCATACCCGTTCCAGAAGATTCATTCGAGACTTATTGTGAATTTCCCCTCTCGGCACATGCGCAGTAAACCTGCATTTCAAATCTCCCGCCCTCATGGTCCTTGAATTTCGCACCCTGACGCCACCGGAAATGACGTCATACCCGAATGTTCCGGAAGATGACTCATCGTCCTTGATTTCAAATTTCCCGCCTCAACATATGCGCAGTAAAACTGCATTTCAAATCTCCCGCCCTCGCGCATGCGCAGTAGGTCGATTTCGGGACTTAGAAATTTTCGGGTGGCCCCGTAGCCCTGTTGCCTATCTACTATGGGTCTCCTCAAATTCCTTGAGGAATGACAGAAATTTTTTCTGAATTGTTTGAATTTTTCGTCCTGACCTTGCTGGGTGATTTGAGATGGAACCGGCCAGGGCTCATTGTGACCGTCCTCAGTCAAACAGAGGAATGGATTTGTATCATTTGGCGAGATAGTAGTGAGAGGGATATGTTCATGCTTATATGTATACAGGAACCCTCACGCGGAATACAATTTCCAAGTGATAAAAAGCACGCAAATTTTTAAATGAGGAATGATTTTTTTAAATCAGGAATATCATTTAGGTGGAATCAACTTTCAATAGTGAAAGTTATGTTATTGAATAGGACTGCACAGTATTTACAGTATATTATATCGACGGGTCCTAAGGGTAAAGACGTAACTCAGCGGGCAGTCTAGAACGGACGTAACTCGCTGGGCTCGCTTGAAGGGAGGTAACTCGCCGGGCGGGTTAGAACGGACGTCACTCGAAAACTGTACAGGAGGTGCATACGGAGCTCGACACTCACCTTATAGCGTTGTTTAAGGTCATGCTGTACTCGATTGTTATCGACATTCAGGTATTTCCGAATATCCAAGTCCGCGGAAGTAAACTGCAAAATCCAGCTTCTTAGCGGAATTCTACAAGTGATTCCGCACAAATATATCCGAAAATATTTTGGATTCACTCAAAAATGAAGGAATGGCATGATTTCTACGAAATTACTATCATGACTTCGTATGAACCATATGCCATTCCTACATTTTATAGTAGATTCAAAATATTTTCGCACGTATCTGTTCAGAGTCATTTTAGAATTCCGCTAAGAAGCTGGTTTTTTTTGCGATTTACTTCCATGTCCTTGATATCCGGAGATATCTAAATGTCGGTAGCAATCGAGTGCAGCATGCCCTTAAGTTACGTCCGTACTAGCCCGCCCGGTGAGTTCCCAGATAACAGCTCCCGGTAGAAATTTGTTAGGGAAGGCCTGACCAATGTTAGGGCCCCCATTAAAGTGTCCATTTCTGGTCCCGACTGGAAATGTAACATTTCGCACATCAGGCCCCGATATTTTCAATTTTTGTAGGATAATTGATCAGGCCCCGGTCAAGCCCTGATATACTGGCATTGTCAAAATCTTAGCAGTATGTTTTTGAGGATAGCTTATTAGGCCCTGAGCAATACCGTCACAATTGCCTGATCAGGGCCTGATTAGTTCATTATTCTTAAATAAATATACCGCTTGGATTGTGGCGAGGTCAGCAGATCAGGGCCTGACCAGGGCCTGATCAGGGTCTAATCATTTATACTAAAACCAGATCGGGGCCCGCCGTGCCGAATGTTACATGTCATCATCAGGGCCCGAACTGTGATCAGGCCAAATAATCAGGGCCTGATTGCCCCCCTGACCAAATTTCTACACGGGAGAGCGTGCCTCTGCAAAAGGTCTCATTCGATTGCTGCAACTGTTCCGGTCGCTTTGCTGAATATGTGCTGCGACTACTTGCACGCATTCGACATTATAGTCAACGGCCAGCCACGATTGCTATCAGTATACAGCAAAGATTGACAGCTGAATATTACCGACAGTTGCTGTTAATAATTTAGCAATGAGAAAAATTTGACTGACTAACAACGATTACTTGCTTGCATTTTGCTGACGTTTTGCGGAAAATGTTTCTGCCAAAGTTTGCTCCGTTTATTGAGGCAATGGCGGACACACCTTGCTGCAATATTGTCAGCAGCCTCTTCACGCGATGCTGTCATTCTGCCACAAAATTTACACGAACGTTGTTATCTGGGTTACGTCCCTTCTAGCCGGCCTGGTGAGTTTCGTTTGTTCTAGACTGTCCGCTGAATTACGTCTGTTCCCTTAGAACCCGTCGATATGTTCAGATATGCCTATCCTTTCCGGCTGATCAGTTGCAGCGCAGACACCGAAAACAGCACTATTTTCGGTCTCTGCGCAGCATCTAGTTAGCCAGAAGGGGTAGGCATATCTGAATACGATCATACCTACGACGACAAGAACAACGTAGACAAAAATAATAGACTGCCACTTTGACTACTTATATAGCTATCCACTTCACAAGGTTCGCGGTTGGCGTATTTACATGCGGTACGGATGTCTTTCCAAGACTGACAAGCGGGACGTTGCCAACGTTCGGCCGTGTTTGGACGGCTTCGAGGAGAACGTATACACGCGCTGATTAAGAAGGTACCTCCACGACGATCTCAATAACAATTTCGTTCGAGTTCATGACATGTTAGTACGCATGAGTTCAAATAATTTCTTCCTAAAAACTTATCATTTACTTCAAAACGCGTAATATGAGCACTGAAGTGATTGAAATCGTAAATAATATGTGTGAATGTCAAAAAAGTAAACTGTTGTTTAATCTGCGGGACCCGTTTCGGTTAGGACTGTCCGCGTTCCGGCATTGGGATAGGTAAACGTAAAAGAATGCAGTTGCGCATGCGTGAGGTTGAGGCCGACTGTGAGATGGAAAGAGACAGCAAATAGTCGGTCTAGCTTCAACTCGACGATATTTCGGACTTTCCACGTCTATATTTTCGAAAATAAACGGTAAATAATTCTGAAATTCTCAGAGAATATCCGGAAGGTAGCCCTTTGTACCTGCGTGGTTTTTTGTAAAACTCTCAACACTGGTTTGAATACCAGAAAAGGAAACGTCATTCGCGTGCCTTGGGAATGGGCTTTACATGTGAAGATTGATGATCATTTTAATTGCAATTATCCGAAGTTTCGAACGGTCAGTCCCATTGAAATTGCACAGACATTTAGATAGCATCTTAATCAATACGTGGGCGAAGTTTCAGAGATTTCTCAACACAGTAAATCCGTGGAGGTACTACCTTAAGGGTATGCTGGACTCAGTATTTCCGTATTTAAAAAATGATGAAGCCTGATATGAACGGGGGGGTGTTTAATGGGTTCCTTAGACGATTTATAATCAAATTGGTAGCTGCATGGACGTGTATCTCACCAAAATCGAGTAAAATAAGCCTTTTTTGTGTTGCGAAGCGTGAGACCGTCACTTGTTTTCACTCATATCACCGACTACGTATCTCAAAGGTGGAAACGAATTATTGAGCGAACTCATAAATGTAATTCCACTCACATATATCGCAAAACTTGTTCATTTCACTCAACGATGAAGACGAAAAATTGTTCCAAAAAAAAGTCTGTAATTCTCCGTATGAAGCGGTGGTCGCGGCCATGTTGGATCGGTCCTGCGTTCAACGAACCGCCGTTCCTTGTTCAGCGCTATGACAGCTGAGCGGGAATTCAAACGGAAATAATTCGGAATAATAATAGTTATAACAAATGTAAGATATGTATGAGTTGTAAAAATTTGTAAATTAGTCTAATTGTAAGTAGTAATGTATTAGATGAAGTTATGGAGACGGAAACCATGTAACCCCGAGGGGAACATTAAATAAACATACATAAAC
>JAFFZH010013662.1:0-11938 GCA_018420115.1 Euura saliciscinereae
AAGCAATGTCGATCCTTTATTAAAGGAACTTTCTGCTTCCGATACGGGAAGCTTGTATTCGTCGGCCTATAGATCCGATCGATTTTCTAGCACTGTGCTCTATGAGCTTTAAGACAAAAACAAAGCGCTCGGAGAGCCACAATATTTGTATTTGTTGAGTTTGTAACGTGTTGGAATGATATACCGAAATTAATAAGAAAGAATGTAATTTAATTATTTCCTGAAATATCAGTACCTGATAAAATAATGTTTGTGATAATAGATAAGGTTATAGAGCGATAACAATTATAGTGAAAACCGCTTTGAAATCGGTTAAATAGCATTAGAAATACAGTCCGCTCTGGTAACATGCCCTCTATCAATATGCCCGCTTCCCCTAATTCTCGCTCGAAGTCTACCCCCACTACTGACTAGCCTCGGGCTCACCTCGAGTTTCATATCCGTCTCTGTCTAGAGGTCTGCGCGCACTAGGCCGGAACGGCACCGTGCAGCGCAGCGCAGCACCGTACCGGACGGCACCGGACCGGCAGCAAACCGCGGCCAAATTTCTCAAATCGAAATTATAGCAAATTTACATCATAATGAGCTAAGAGCTTCAAAAACTTTCATTTTCAAACTTCACTGTCTTTATATTTTTGAGCAATTTCTTTCACCCTAATTTTTGTGTGTGGTAATCCACAAATTACCCATCACTTTATGACACCTACACTGTTGGAAATTTTTTATAATTGAATCCGTCCCAGAATGTCCACAGAAATATTTTTGTAAAGACAGATTCCATTAATGTCAAACTTTGACAGGATGAATCTGTTCATTATTCCTACTTCTAAAATGAACAGGAAAAGGAATGTGAAGTACACAAAAATTACATGTTGAATTTCAGATAATTTACATGATATAATTGTGAAACGCTACAATTTTGGTAATTTTGCAAAGAAATCTATATGTCATTTTAACATCCAAAAAATGTTATCGCAATTCAACACATTTGTCCCGTTAAATTGAACATGTAACGGGCAATTAACAACTTACGAGCCTTTAACAGTAACGTGTTCTGTTAAAACAACATTCCGACTTTCTTAATTTCAACAGGAAAAGCTTGAACAGTCCAAAAAAGTCCACATATTACAGATGATTCACAGATTATTTTTAACTGTGTACAAACGTTTGTTCAATTCAAATACCCGGTGAAAACATTCGAAATATCCAAAATATTATCAATACAATATTTTGGAACAATTCATCTGCAAAAGAAACCTATATGTATCTTAACTCAATGATCGAAATTACGGTTTTTGCGTTCTCCGGGGAAAGGATGCAAATAACCTACCGTTAAACAGCTGGTAAAAAATCGTCCGTACATATTGATTTCTGCGATTTTTGTGCCATATAAGCGACACTAAGGTGACCTCTTTTGACACGGCACCTCAAAGGTATGTTACAATTAGATTGCATTTTTTTAACAATAAAAAGCCAAAATGATAAACATAACAGATTTTGGTTTAAACTTCAGTTGATATTTTTCGCGAAAACATAGAAAGCTTCGCCGTGTCAAATGAGAAACATTTTCTTCAAAAGACATTCCAATTTCAATATGTAGAATGCTATGATGACAAAATTAAACAACAATTTGTCATGTGATGTTGTTCCTCAACACCTGGTCTGCAGAAATGCCTCTTTTCAGACCGAGTGAGCGGACGCAAATCGGGAATTTGCCCCCTTGGACATGAAAATAGTCTCTCTCGCCCGCTTCTTGCGGGTGGAAAATTTTCCCGCCCCAGGGTCGAAAAGATCTATTTTCGCCCGCCCAAGAGGTGTGAAAAGTGGCATTTTGCGACAGGGTGTGTGAAAAGGTCACTTTAGGCCCGTTGAATAGTTGCAAAAAATTGCGGAAATCGCGCATGTCTTGCAATAAAAAAAGATAAAAATCTATGAACCTCGACGAATGTTCATTTTCGCAACAGTAGTGGGTTTGAAAAGAATGCGAACTTACTTCGTGAGGGTCGGGATCGAAGCGTATGTACCTTCATTCAAGCTATCTCACATGCACATGGGGCATTCCATGCTGAATTGGCCGGCCGCTGACCCTCACTATCTTCGATTTCGCTTAAATTTTAATATAGCATTTGCAGGGGGTTGAAAAAATGAACCCCTGAATTATTTCAGATTTTTCCGACCACTGGTTAAAAAGTTGTCTGATTTCTGTACTCACTTTTATCTCAGCATTTGTGAGTCGTACGAAAAAATTATGACAACATAAAATCTTCGCGATGGCGTGAAATGAAAGGGAATATTTGTTGTCGATTTTTGGAGCCACCCAAAATGCATTTTTTTTCGCGAAAACACTCTAACGATAAGAACGCGATTCTGACGATGGACATGATTGATTTTCTTGAAATTTCTACCATGAATTCCTCGTAAAATTACGAACATTTTCATCCCCAAGCGAATGTGGGCAAACATCTAGTACAGGAGCTAGAATCACATGAATGTAGAGAATACGTGGAATATGGTGGTCGTAAACTCAAATCTTATGTCTAAACTTTTGCTATAGGTACGTAATGCGATAAATACTCGAAATCGTAAGTTTCGCAGCTAAAAAAAGTATTCCACAAAAATATATATACCCACTACAATTGATATTTCTTTCCTAGACATCCATTTTATTCAGTTCATATACCGTAATTTTTCGTGGACATCGAACGCTAGGGATACCAACCTAAAACTCGCTCGGACCAGGCTCCGGCTAATAACATCCGAGCGAGTTGCTATCCCTAGATATCCCTATAGTGCGGTTGGCATCCCTAGCGTTCGATGTCCACAAAAAATTACGGTATACTAACTAGCTGTTTGCCCACATTCGGCTCAGGGGTCAAAATGTTCGTAATTTTACAAGGAATTGTGGTCAAAATTTCAAGAAAATCAATCATGTTCATCACTATCAAAATCGCGTTCTTACACTGCTTTTGCGAAAAAAATGCATTTCGGGTGGCTCCAAAAATCGACAACAAATATTTCCTTTCATTTTACGGCATGGCATCGCAAAGATTTTTTGTTGTGATGATTTTTTCGTACGACTGACGGATGCTGAGTTATAAGTTAGTACAGAAATCAGACAACTTTTTGAACAGTTGTCGAAAATATCTGAAATAATTCAGAGGTTCATTTTTTCATCCCCTAAATGCTATATCAAAATTTGAGCGAAATCGAAAATGGCGAGGGTCTGCGGCAGGTCGATACGGCATAGAATGTGCCCCATATATGGCTTCTTGTGTTCGAAAAAAATGTTCATTGAAATTTTCGCCCGCCATATTGGATCCGCCGTTCTGAATTTTGGAAATCTGATTTCAGATTCGGATTCAGTGACTTCAGAAACCGTAATACTGAGATCATAATAAATATATGAACATTTTTTTCAAACACAAGAAGGCACGAACATCCCATTTTCGCATCACTGCCAAGGGGTAGTCGTATCTCACATGCGACCACGTAGCCGTCCCACTCTGAAAATTTGGGTTTCCTACTGAAGAAATCTCAGCTTTCGGAATAAAAATTCAAACGAATAATAAAACATTGAGCACAAGGAGAAATCGCTGTTTTTCGTCAAAAAAACGTGTTTGTGAATTGGTTTTAGCAGAGTTAGTGAAAAATAAAAAATGACTTCGAAAAGCTGACAGTTTTTCACATAGAAAACGTATTTGATCGAATTTTTATTGTGACGTCGGAAGTACGTCAAAAATGCGTTAAAAATATTGTCCTAAAAATTGAATATCGTATTCCTCGTGAACGGTAGGTCCTATTTGGCTGAAACTTGGTGAATCTACCAATCTCGGTTCACAGAATGCGAGGAAAAAAATTGAGGCAAATCGATTTTTTCGGGCCCAAACATTGGTTGATAATTAAAAATGGTAGAATACGCCATACACGCCCCTTTCACACTGATCGAAATTAATTGTGTTTTGCCTATTATGCTCATTAACGAGCCGCGTGTGCCATGGAATCCGGCTCAAGAATGTTCATCAAATTTCAATTGATGTCTCCATGGATATACGATACAAACATACGTGCCATCATAGTGAAATGGATAGTTCTGACGACGAAATCTGTGTGCTTGCTCTTCTTTGGAGGAAACTCCAAAGATCAAAAAAGAAAAGAAAACGCATGTGGGTATATAATATTTGTAGAAAAAGAGCGATCCACGGCGAACATCATACTCTATTCCCGGATCTTATACAAGACAAGAACAAGTTTCTTCAACAGTTTCGGATGAGCTATGAAAAATTCAAGGAATTACTGGATTTGATAAAAAAACGACTTGACCAAGGAAAACACGACGTTCAGAAGAAGCATTACCCCGGAAGAAAGGCTTGCATAAAAAATTCAGATACACAGTATGACTTTCGTAGACCTACCTATTAGTTTGTTAATTTACCGTGTGAATTTGGTGAGACTAAATGGTCGATCCACTCAGACTATAACGTTCTTCGTTTTGATCCGCTCATATAATGCATTCGGGTTTCTGATTGGCTGCCAGCACGCCAACAGATCTTACGATTGGACAGCCGCGCGCATGCGAATTCTGACCATTCAGTTTCACCAAACTCACACAGTGTAAGCGATTCGATGTAAAATCGAACTAGACGCCGCGAACTGAAGAAAAAAAACAAGTGTATTTGAAACATTTTCAGAAGGTATTATTACGACGTCCGTAGGTCAAACGTTTTTCCTCGCACACGGTCACAAAATTCCATTTTTCATACCTCATAAGCGGACGCAAAATGGATCTCATGGGCCCTCGGGCGAAAAGTCGTGTTTTGCGCCCGCGCACTTGGTCTGAAAAGAGGCATTTTTGCAGACCAGGTGTTAAGAAAAACATCGAGTGCATCACGAGCCACGGCCATTTTTGCCCAGTGCCGCAAATCGCACACTCAGAAAATAGCTCTTTCCGCCCTTGATACACAAGATACTATTCTTTTAACGATCCAAACAAATGCGAGTATAATTTTCATACTTCCAGATGACTGCCCCCTACCGGCCTTCATTGAACAGAAGTTGCATGTTTTTTTTCTACATCTCAGATATACGGATATTTTTGAACTTATAAAAATTCATAAATGAATAATACTTACGTATAGTATTATATTTATATCATACATATATTTTGAATCAGAAGTGCTTTATAGATTTTGAACTCACGTGTCAAAAATTAGGCTTGGTACAAAAATAGTGAGTGAAAATCATTAGTAGAAGTGACATGGAATCCCTTGTAAGTGACTATTTTGTTTTCTGATTTAACGTTTTGATTCGATGGATATATGTTAGGATGAATGTCCCAGTCGGTAAATATTTTAACGCGAGATGGACGTCCTTATTTTTCAATTTTCAAATCATATCTACAGGAGATAGCAAATCATATCTAGAGAGAGAGACCCAGCTAATCGGTCAGGTGAGTCAGCGAGTGCGTATGCGCGGACTACCTCGAGGAGTACGTATATTCAGTCACTTTTAACTCCTATGCGTCAAAAGTAACTTTCTTTGTACCCCTCGCGAGCATTGAAAGAAAACTTGAACTCTACATTCCGAAAATTGTTAGCCATCATTTTTCATTGTCAGCCCCCCCCCCCCCCCCCCGCCCCTCTACCAACGAAGACTTGCAGATACGCGCCTGACAAGCATACTGGCCTTCGGCTCATTTGCGTGCTCACGTACGACTCATATTGCAAACTTACACTAAGCCGGAAAAAAAAACTTTGCCTCCTAGTTGCACAATAAACTATTATTGCAATTTTTTTTCATTTATTTAATATTTTATATCTTTGAAAAAAGAATGAAACTACATTGTAAGGTTCAACACATTTCATTACGTAGCAATTGAACGACTTTTAATATATCAGTGGGAAGGACATTACATTGAACAAAGAGTTCTTTCTTCGTCTTCATCGTCGATTACCATATTTGGCTCGCAACGGATGAAGTGTGTGCGCGCTGCTGTCCTCGCGAGCCCTTTGCCGCGCGCATCTCATATTCCGTGACGATGGCAAACACTTTAGATTTAATTTCAACTTGGTGGTCCACCGGAAATTTTCCAACGATGTGTGCCATCGTCATGAAGAAGGAGACGAGTGAATTTTCTGCTTCTTTCGGCACTTGCTGGTCTGACCGATCACTTTTTTTCTTTATACATTCCATCAGAACTTCGGAAACTTCGTCGTCTGGTGATTTTTTTTTTCACCATCTTCCATTTTTGTCTTATTTGAGCGCTAACATCCACTATTCCGCCTAACACCTCAACCTGCTCACGAATCGCCGCTTCATGCATGTTGATACTTCGACTAGTGGAACGTAACTGAAAGAACTTTTTAAAACTCTTTAAAACTTTTCAAAACTTTTGAAAGTGGGGCGGGGCATAGGTGGTGGTGGTCGTGGTGGTGGTGGTGGTGGGTGGGGGGGTACTTCCGGTAGGGTGGGGGGAAACTCGGTTGATGTATATTGCATCATACTTCATGATTTCCTGCGGAAATTGAACTTTTGAAAACTTTCGGAAACTTCTGAAAACTTGAAATTATCAGATTTTCGAGGATTTTTACCCTCATAAATAGGTCTACAATATGAGTGAACTAATTTTAATCTTGTATTGGCTGGAAAAGAGGAGAATAAACATTTTTTATTGTAATTGCTGACTTATCTTATACACCTCTCATCGTCGATCCAATCCTCTCACTCGCACGCATATACCTGAAAACTTTTCAAAACCTTCGAAAACTTTTCAAAACTTTTTGAAACTTTTAAAAACTTGAAAATATCAGATTTTCACTAATTTTAATCGCGTATTGGCTGGAAAAAAAAAGAATGAAAAAAAAAACCTCTGATTCTCGCCGCCTCCGTGGGAAGTCGGCCGAAATCAGCGCGAACCATCGGCACGCGCGCAGGTGCGATTTTGAGATTTTGAGATTTGAGATTTGAGACTTGGTGCCGTGAGACTTGGAGACTTTGAGACTTGAAGACTTTGAGACTTTGAGACGTGAGACTTTGAGACGTGAGACTGTGAGACGGGTGAGTGGGGAGGGTTGAGTGACCTGCCCACTGTCGGTAAATAGCGCGATTAGGGGGCGCCATCTGTTGCTGTTGAGTGGCCTACCCACTGTTGGTAAATAGCACGATTAGTGGCGCCATCTGTTGGGTGACCTACCCACTGTCGGTAAATAGCGTGATCAGGGGCGCCATCTGTTGGGTGACGGAAAACAGACCTGATCGGTCGGTAAAACAGACACCCGACATTACCGACTGTAGGTAAAACAGACGCGGTCCGGTCGGTAACAATCTGTTGGGTGGCGTAAAACAGAGCTGCTCGGTCGGTAAAACAAACCCTACCTCGGTCGGTAACAGGGACCTATGTCCAGAACTGTCATATATTATCTACTGCTAAGGACTAAGTTCAGCAACTTCAAAGGAAAATAAACAAAAGTAAATGCATCAACCCAGTACACATATTACAAAGTCGATAGGGTGTATTCCTGAGTTCATCAGAAAAAAAAATATATATATAAATAAATAATAATAATAGAAAAAAAAAATTTTTTAATTAAAAAAAAAACAATAAATCACACATAAAAATTGGGTAAAATGAAGTAGGCTCGCAGCAGTTCGCTTTTGCGCTATGACACGTAAGTCAAAGAATGCAACCAAATGGTTTGGTATTATTATTCGAGTGACGTTTGGAACTTCAAGTTGCCTTGTTAGGCCTATAGTCTCGCCTATAGTTTTTACCTTTATCTCATATCTATGAAAAATCCTGCAGGTCGATCCAGATCAGTCTGATAGCCAGTCAGACAGACCAGTCTGAAGAGTACAATGGCACATACCTTGGCTTAAGCTAATAAGGTGATACCCTACTGAAAATGTTGATGTGATAAATCATATAATGTTATCAGCGGAATCACCTCGTCATTTATCATATAATTTATCTTGTGAATTTGACCAAATATGTGGAAAATCGTATAATAATTCATGTATGCATGACTCATCAGATATATTATAAAAAAAAATTACGTGATGAACTATATGATTTACAATATGATTTTCCATACATTATATCTGCTGAACCGTGCCTGTATAATTTATCATGTGATTTTTTACACATTCGTCCGAAATCACAAGGTAAATCATATGATGAATGAGATTATGATTTCGCTCATAACATTATATGATTTATCACATCAACATTTTCAGTAGGGTAGCCATAGAGAAGAAGAAGAAGAAGAAGATAGATCCAGTCTATACCCTAACCTGCCAAGCTTTTCCTCAATACAGTAGTTCAAAGAAGGACATTCAAATACAAATGACAGGAAGATCGAATCAATTCTAAACTCTCTAGAGGCCGATGAGATCTTTAGGGCACAAATTTGAGGGCATATTATCGTATCACTTCATGCAGTTACGAGAGCTTCTTGAATATGCTCCTTCCACATGGTCGACGAGAACACGAACTAGAATCCAGCACTGAGAACTCGTTTATTCAAACCAATAATATCAGTATTATAATATTCACTTACAGGTAAGTTCGTTGAATCGCTTAATAAAATAGGTTCCAAGCAAAGAGCATAACGTTCAGAAAACACATTTTATCTATATCGTGATGACGTACGCATAGTTTTCATTTTTAACGATTCAATGAATCTTACCACCTGCAGAACATACGTGCTACAAAATGTTAAGTGTGCTGCTAAATATCGCGTGTCTAATTATGGCATAAGGTCATGAGCGCCAAAAACGCGATGTTGGTGGCAAAAGGTCGTATATGTTTTTTTCCACGTCATTCGCTCTGAAAGCGGCCAAACCGTATACGTCAATTGAAATTACGAGATCGAAAAATGTAAGTGAAAAAGGTCGTAAGTTGGACGGATACGTCGTTCTTTCATTACAATTTTTAAGAAAAAGTAAAAAACAACGTAAAGGCAAAACGTCGTAAGCGCCAATTTTTTTCATGATTTTTAATGATTAAATAGTTGTCAAAACTTGTAAAACGCGAAGATAAATTGAAAGAACCATTTAAAAAAATTCGATAAAAAATATTGGTAGTTAAAAGCAGAAGGTCGTAAGCGCCATTTTGATTTTTTTTATTTCTCACGATTTTTTTTAAATAGCTGTAAAAACTCGTAAAACGCAAAGATAAATTGAAAGAACCACTGTATGAGAGAGTATAATGCACGATTAGCAATGCAAGGAAAAAGGACTCGCACTGTCGAGAAAGAAAGTAGAGTACCGAAGATGGCGAATCATCGCGGTCGTACAATTAATGTCGACACTATAATTCTTATTTTGCCACGATAAAGTGATTGTAAACAATAAAGAAAACTTAAAATTAACGTGTGTTAAGAAGTTCAATTACTCCTGAACAACGAGCATTTAAAAAAATTCGATAAAAATATTGGCAGTTAAAAGCAGAAGGTCGTCAGCGCCATTTTAATTTTTTTTATTTCTCATGATTTTTTTAAATAGCTGTGAAACTCGTAAAACGCGAAGATAAATTGAAAGAACGACCATTTAAAAAATTCGATAAAAAATATTGGTAGTTAAAAGCAGAAGGTTGCAAGCGCCATTTTGATTTTTTCAATTTTTCATGATTGTTCCAAATAGCTGTAAAAACTCGTGAAACGCAAAGAACATCGAAATCGACGTCGTTTCGAAAAATTCGATAAAAGAAATCGCAGTTAAAAGCAGAAGGTCGTATCCGCCCAACTTGCGACCCTTTGCACTTACATTTTTCGATCTTGTAATTTCAATTGATACGTTTTGAACGTTTTCAGAGCGATTGGCGTGAAAAAAAATTGTACGACTTTATGTCATTATAAACAGCAAAACGTCGTACAATGGCGCTTACATCCTTACGTCATTAGACACGCGATATTTCGTGACACAACACTTCAAAAATTTATTGCTTTCGATATACGTCCATGAGTTCCAGTTTGGCTGTCGGAATTGAAATCAATAATTCAAATATTCTAAGTTTGAATATGATATCTCCTTGTTTTATCGAGAATATTTTACTCTTTGATGCAAAAATATTTCTACGTTTATCTACAGAACAGGTTTTTTTCACCTGTTCATGATGTGTGTGGATAATTGCAATGCTGACGTGGAAGCTATCGAACCACTTGACTCTCAATTAGTTTTTTTTTTTACGTTATTCCCACTTATATGTATGTATTTTCTAGCGTACCCGATTGAAATAAGTATAAGTGAGGTTTCATTGTTTCGGAAAATAGAACGTTCGAGCATGTGCTATTGGCTGTAACTTACCCCTGGCAACACCAACGCACAACAATGAGGCGACAAGAAGACAGACGATCTTGTTCATGTTGAAGGTAGCCACTTACTTCGTGTCTGGTTAGAATTCGTCCGATCCGTCGTATTTATACACAGCAGGAGACCCCCTACCACGTCGATAACTTAGCGTAGGCGATGAACATAAAATTGGTAACGTATGTCTGAAGAAAGAATGGCATAAAGTCGTATAATTTTTTTTTCCACGCCAATCGCTCTGAAAACGTTCGAAGCGTATAGATCAATTGAAATTACGAGATCGAAAAATGTAAGTGCAAAGAGTCGTAAGTTGGGCGGATATGACCTTCTGCTTTTAACTATCAATATTTTTTATCGATTTTTTTTAAATGGTCGTTCTTTCAATTTCACTTTGCGTTTTACAAGTTTTCACAGCTATTTAAAAAAATTATGAAAAATGAAAAAAAAAATGGCGCTTACGACCTTCTGCTTTTAGCTACGATTTTTTTTAATCAAATTTTTCGGAACGTTCTCGATTTCGATTTTTCTTTGCGTATCACGGGTTTTTACAACTATTTGGAAAAATCATGAAAAATAAAAAATAAAACAAATGGCGCTGACGACCTCCTGCTTTTAACTACCAATATTTTTTATCGATTTTTTTACATGGTCGTTCTTTCAATTTATCTTTGCGTTTTGCGAGTTTTTACAGCTATTTGAAAAAATCATGAGAAATGAAAAAAAAAATGGCGCTCACGACCTTCTGCATTTAACTACCAATATTTGTTATCGAATTTTTTTACATGGTCGTTCTTTCAATTTATCTTTGCATTTTACGAGTTTTTACAGCTATTTGAAAAAATCATGAAAAAAAAATAGCATTTACCACCTCTGCTTTTAGCTACCAATTTTTTTCATCAAATTTCTCGTAACGTTCTATCTATTTCGATTTTTCTTTGCGTTTCACGGGTTTTCACAACTATTTGGAAGAATCATGAAAAATAAAAATAATGGCGCTGACGACCTTCTGCTTTCAACTACCAATATTTTTTCATCGTAGAATTTATCACTCGAGCAGTTAATATTTTAATATTTTTTATCGATTTTTTTTTATTGGTCGTTCTTTCAATTTACCTTTGCGTTTCACAAGTTTTTACAGCTATTTGAAAAACTCATGAAAAATGAAGAAAAAAAATAGCGCTTACGACCTTCTGCTTTGAGCTACGAATTTTTTTATCAAATTTTTCGGAACGTTCTCTATTTCGATTTTTCTTTGCGTTTTACGGGTTCTCACAACTATTTGGAATGTTAAATAAAGCAGGTTTCAGGTTTTATAAATGTTCGGTTTATTTGTAGGCACAGAATATATGCATTAAATACAAGGATTGCATGGATATTTATGGAAGAATGAACAACAGTAATTATATAAGAGCGTCAAGATAATGTGATGCGTAATGGACGATCGATAAAAGATATCGGAAGGAAGCTTCTCGATCAATAGAAAAGATAGGTTAGTGTCACGTGACACGATAGGTATCGCAGTAGGCATTGGACGTTACAGCGCCAAGATTCAAATGCGCCAACATGGAACAATCATGAAAAATAAAAAAAATGGCGCTGACGACCTTCTGCTTTCAACTACCAATATTTTTTCATC
>JAFFZH010013663.1:0-41188 GCA_018420115.1 Euura saliciscinereae
CCTCGTTACAGGTGCGTTGATACCAGTGCAGACGATAGAGTTGGAAGTTCGGTGTGAGGGTCGCCTGCACAGGTACGAAGATGGATGCGCTTCGGGGACACATTTATCTTTATATATGAACACAACGGCGTCTCGGAGTTCCGCGTTATCGTGTTACCAGGTAGTGCAGTATCCGTATCAATAGACACGTAATACATGTGGTACCAGATTGTAACCTGCAACACACAACGAGACAAGACCTGAGATACGCATGTCCGTCGTGTTCCTTCAGCAGGGAGGTAGCAGTTCGAGGCACAGGACGTACGGAAACAAGGTTATTAATGGCGCCGGCACGCACACGCTTTCGCGAAGCGTAACACATTTATGGCGGTCGTGCCACGAATTCCACGGACGACCCTTAGCCAGGGGATGGTAGATAGAGATAGAGACGAACAAGAGTTGAAAGAGAAATAAGAGAGTGAAAAATCCCGGGTTGACTTTAGGGGCTGCGAATTAGTCGTGTGTCGCTGTCAGAAATTGAATTATGCGTAGACCGAAGTTCGGGCAGGATTTTACGATCGGAGAAAAATCTTCCTTTTAATTTGATAATTGTGATCAGCATATTTTAATAAAATATTGTAATACGTCGGGTCTTCTGTTTTAGCTTTTTTTCTCTTTATTATTAAATCAAGAAAGCGATAACCTAATTACCCTGAAGCAAAATTGCCTTGTTCGTTAGCATATTGAAATATTGAAGAGGAACTGATCGGGGAAAGGAACGGAGGCTAAGTTTTTGCCCAGATCATTTTCTTTTTCTTCTAGAAGCCAATAATCCATTTAACGCCAGGGTGCCTAAGATAGCGAGGGCAGTTGTTCAATGACCAGGCTGTAAAAACTCGAGGACAGCCACGCCCTTGCCAGATTACAACCCTCGCTTATAGACCCGTTTCAAAACCCTTTACGATCTTGCCAAAAAAAAAGAAAAAAAAAGTTTTTAATCTCTTTTTTTGTGTCATAGTAGGTAGCACATGAAGTTGCCTTCGTTTTTAGTCTCCGCGTATTTTACTTTAAATTGGAGTGTTATCTTTTTAGTCAAGTACAAATGAAAGCACGTTCTAATTAGTCAACCGAACTTTGATAACTAACTATTTATCTCTTTGTTAGAACCTGAAGCGTGACTCGAATCGTTACATAGGGAATGAATATCAGGTATAATGTTCGGGAATCGAGGGACTCAAAGGTAGTCTTGAAATTGGAGGAATGGATACACTTGTGTGACATATGTGTTGAGGGGTTTTCGCACAGGATTGAAATTGACGAGCAAATAAAGCCTGATGGAAATTTGTGGACAAGAGATCTGGATTATCAGAGAACAAGAGGGTTGGATAGAGACAACAATGTCTCGCCCTCAGATTGCTAGACGCGCTGAACCCTCTCTCAGATTTCTGCGTGCCGGTGATCGTGCCTGTCCGTGAAAGTTATTGTAGCACGAAGAAGCACCCGGCGGTTATTAGTGTGAAAAGGATGTGGAAATCGATAAAGCGCGTACGATTAGCTACCCTTCAGAAATGGGGGTAGTAATAAAACGTTTAGATCTACAAACCTAGTTTCGGTCTTCTCTTCGTTCAATCGTTTCTAAACTCCAGTATCTGCTCTACCATTTTTTTTTCATTATTTTTTTAAACTATTTTCGCAATCTTCCGGTCTCCTGGCTTTTCACCAAGGAAAGTATGTCATTTGTGTGTGTGTGTGTGTGTGTGTCTGGGTCGGTATGCGATGACCGTATCCAGCCGTTTGGGATTGTGATGCGTCTATACCTGTATCCACATCCAGCAACGGAATTGTAGTGATCGATTCGCTTCCGGTTTATAGTATAGGTTTCCAGGAGATATCTGGAATCGCGATTACGATGCTGAGAGAGCGGAAAGGTAAGAAATGAAAAATTGAAAAACTTCATACCCTTAGAAAATAAGTTGGTAAACAAAAATTCCTCGAGTTTAGAGATTTCTACCGTAGGAGAAGAGTGATCCACCCGTATATATTACACATTCATGAATGAACAAAGGAAAGGAAATGGAATCCTAGATTTTTTAACCCTTACAAAACGTTGGAGAGAAAAATTGTCCCTCCCTCCACTCGTGTGGAAAGTTCGAACGTCTCCAGTTCGAACATCGATCAAAACTTACACGAAACATCCGTGAAGTTTACCTCGAAAATTTCCTATCACTTATCACAAGAGGAAATAACTCGTTCTCGCCCAGCGCTCTGACCCTTTGATAGATATAAAGTATTTCATTGACTCAAGTACAGGCGGAATACAATTTTCTCTGACGTTATAGCGAGGGCTACCCGCGGTGATGTTCGCGGAAAAATCAACTCCGGGGTTCAATCGTTTCCTTCGTTGGAACCGGAGGTTGTACAGATCAGAATGGGAAGCCCGTTAACACCGACGATTGGCTTCATACCATGCGCTACGGGTGATGCCCGGTTCAATATCGAGCAACCGTTTTGCCTGACAGCAATATCGCTGCCAGATTAATCAATTGATCCCGTCTGCGGTCGTTGAAACCACTACAGGGCAACATTTCAGTCGAAATAATCGACGCCCCGATGGAACCGAATCCTCACAAAGAGTTGTTTCGGCTGATATTGAATCAAGTATCTAAGCAAGGAATTAGAACTAAGAAGAATAGAAAGTTTGACGTAATCGCGTAAAACTTTGGGACGGTAAATTATTATTTCTTGCGATAATAGATGGATAAAGGAGAAACGGCATTTAATCACTTTTGCCCGCTATACCTACGCCTACCGGCGCCTACAATATATTTAGATAAGTGAAGATTGATTATACAAAGATTGATGAACGCGGTAAACTTCGCCATGGAATTACGGAATTCATTACAATCCCTGGTTGCGACGTCAACTCGTTTGTCCTCTAACGACTATGTCGAGAGAATGCGAACAATTACCCGAGTAGAAATTGACGTAAGGCACAGGCCAGGCCCTGTACGGGTTTGCCTGACCGCCTGATCAGGCTGCCATCAGGCTCTCCAGTCAGGCCCTGATAGTGAATGTAACGCTGCGTTCTCAGGTTGTAGTGGTCAGGCCCTGGTGAGGCCGCACTATCAGGTCCTGATTAGGTTTGTTGATCAGGCCCCGATCAAGCTTCCTGATCAAGCTTCCTGATCAATCCCTGATCATATTTGTGGATTTGTGTTTGTATCATCCAATGCTACAAAAATAATGATTAAATAAAAATTTTATGGGTTGAGTAAGCTGAACCACTCATACTCGGCCGCGTACCAACGCTAGAACGCAATTTCATTTCAGAAAAACTTCGCATTGTTTCGACCTAACCGGGTTTCAATCCTGGACCTATCGCTCGCTCGCATTACTAATCGCACGCCCTACCTACTACGCCAAACTACTTATTAGATATTGTGAAAACTTTGACACCCATTACTAGTAAGTGCTTCATATACTCGTCTAAATGATTATCCTGCGTGGTCTCAGCAGGTTTCAACTTCACCGAATAGAGGTTTATTTTCAATTAATCATACTGTGGCGTGAAACCCGTACTAAAAAATGCGTGGTACAAACCCGACCAGGGGCCGAGCAGGCATGCCTGAGTAACGGATCCCTGGGGCCGATCCGAATGGCATCCCAACAGGCTTGCCTCCGTAAGGGATGCTTGATATCAACCTGCGCGGCTCGCCTCACCAAGGGATGCCTGAGGTCAACCTGACCAGGGTTCCAACGGGCGTGCCTCAATCAGGGCCGTATCAAGCTGTACTGACCAGGGGCCCAACAGGCACATCTTATTAAGGGACGCCTGAGCCCAACCAGACCAGGGATTTAACAGGCACCCTTAGCGAGGCTCCTATCAGGCTGTTCTGACCAGGGACCCAACAGGCACACCTCAGTAAGGGATGCCTGGGGTCGCCCTGACTAGGGGCCCAACAGGCATATCTCAGTAAGGGATGCCTGGGGTCGCCCTGACTAGAGGCCCAACAGGCACGCCACCATAAGGGCCCTATCAGGCTGTTCTGACCAGGGGCCCAACAGGCACACCTTAGTAAGGGATGCCTGGGGTCGCCCTGACTAGGGGCCCAACAGGCACGCCACCATAAGGGCCCTATCAGGGTGTTCTGACCAGGGACCCAGCAGGCACACCTTAGTAAGGGATGCCTGGGGTCGCCCTGACTAGGGGCCTAAAAGGCACGCGTTACTAAGGCGTGCCTGATGCTTACCTGATCAGGGCCACATCACGCGAGCCTAAGCGAGGCATGCCTGATGCTACCCTGACCAGGGCCCCATCAATTGTACCCCATGTGGCACACCTGATTGCAACCTGATCAGGGCCTGGTGGAACGGCAGGCTAGCCTGACCAAATTTCTACTCGGTTATCTTTCCAGGGCAAAAATGTCGCCCAGAATTGAACCCTGAAATCAGAAAACCATAATTCCATCACCGCAACATCCGAACGGAATGATAACCACGTGTTATTTTTGCCTTTTTCAGGACAACATTGACTACGGTCCACATCGAGAATCCGAAGTGATGTTACGATGATGCTAACCCTTTATCCGTGGAGCCTTCGCTTGAACCCTGCTAGACGTGGTTGTTGCTTGGCGGTGGTCGCCCTGACCATTTTCCTAGAGGTTCACGCGCAGGCCGCGGAATGTCCGCCGACAGAGACGATTCCGGGATGTCCATGCTACAACTTCGAGGATGGTTTGTTCCTCGAATGCGCTGGCGCTACAGAAGAGATGCTAAGATCAACGCTGCAAGGTGTTCTCAACGCTGGAGGTATAAGATAAGAAAAGAAAAAAAAACTAGAATATTTTCACCCACGTTATCAATTCGCCACGCGGTATATATCATCTACCCTCGAAGCTCCCGTATATTTTTAGTGAAAAAGAAAACCGTCCTCTTCTGCGGGAAGGAACGTCGTTCAGTTCCTCGCCTAAAGTCAAAACCTTTTCCGTCACTCCGCGTACGACTTCTCTTTTAAATTGGTAATTCTTCGAATAGAAATTCACCGCGCTGGTGTGGAAATTTGAAATGCAGCTACTCGCCTACTGCAGAGGATCTCAATAAGATGCTGAACGTCGTAAAAATTTGGTGCACTAATTTCTTGAAAATTTAAACACACTCGAGTTTTCTCGTGTTTCAGGATCAGACACGTTGGTCCAGTCACTTAGCGTCTACGAGCTTGACAGGACGGTCGAGGAGCTGAAGGAGGTGGCGTTTCCACCGGGTTCGCAAATTAGGTATCTGCAGATATCCCACTCGGCGATACGTGAGGTTAGCGATTCGGCGTTTGTAAATCTGAACCAGAGCCTCGAGTCTCTGGCATTGGTGGCCGGACGTCTGTCTCAAGTCCCCCAGAAAGCTTTCGCTAATCTCCATAAGCTCGCAGCGTTGGATCTTGAGGCAAATCTGATACAGGATTTAACCTCCTATTGCTTCTACGGACTAAAGCTGATGAAACTCAGCGTAAAGGGGAACCAAATATCGAAGATATCAGAGTACGCGTTCACCGGGCTCGAAGAAAACCTGAGTAACCTAGATCTAGCAGAAAACAAACTGCAGATGTTTCCCATGGCGCCATTAAGAAGACTCGAAAATCTTGCCTCTCTCAAGCTCGCATGGAACGAAATATCGAAACTACCAAACGACGGTTATTCGACGCTGAGTTCTCTTCTGATTTTGGACCTCAGTAGTAATAACTTTGAGAAACTTCCAGAAGACTGCTTCAGGCCTTGTCCAATTCTTCACACTCTTTCTCTCCACTACAATTCCATAGAGACCATCCACAAGGACGCCTTCATTTCCTTGAAGGACCTAGAGTTCATTGACTTGAGTCATAACAAGATAGTTTTTCTGGACGTGGCCACCTTCAGGGCCAACGAACGTCTCCGGACGATAGAACTAAGCCATAATCACGTTCACTACATAGGCGGGGTTTTTGCCAAGCTTCCGGAACTCCGAGAGTTGTATCTAGCGGAAAATAACATTTTGGAAATACCCAGCGACGCATTTGCGGGGAGTGTTAGTCTTGCTGTTGTTCACCTGCAGCAGAATGCTATAAGGAGGATAGACGCGAGGGGTTTGGTGACATTGCATCAACTAACCCAACTTCACCTGAGCAATAATTACATTGAAAAAGTTCCGAAAGAATTCTTGGAACACTCGGAAAATCTTTCCTCATTGTCGTTGGATGGAAATAAGATCCGGGAGTTGGATGTGGGGACTTTTTCAAAGTCGAGACAATTGCGAGAACTCCGACTTCAGGACAATCAAATAAGAGAGGTTAAAAGGGGAGTATTCTCACCACTTCCGGTACTCCTTGAACTACACTTGCAGAGCAACGCCATAACGGACATGGAGACTGGAGCTCTGCGAACTTTGCACAGTCTCCAGCATGTTAACTTGCAGGGTAATCTTCTCACCGTTCTTGGCGATGTCTTCCAGCTTTCATCCGAGGAATCGACTTCCGGCGGAGCTGGAGGAAGCTCTCTAGTATCCATTCAACTGGACAGTAACGGTCTTGGCGTTTTGCACAACGATTCTTTGCGGGGACAATCCTCCGTCCGTATTATGTGGCTGGGTCACAATAAATTAACACACCTCCAGGCTCCCCTGTTCCGTGATCTTCTCCTGGTCGAGCGGCTCTACCTCACAAACAATTCCATATCACGTATCGAAGACGCAGCCTTCCAGCCTATGCAAGCACTCAAGTTTCTCGAACTCAGCATGAACCATTTGAGCCATGTGACGGCCAGGACCTTCTCCGAGTTGCATGAACTCGAAGAGTTGTACCTCAGAGACAACGGTCTCACACGTTTGGATCCTTACGCCTTGACGGCACTGAAGAAACTCACTATTCTTGATCTTTCCGATAATCATTTGGCGGTACTTCACGATGCCATTTTCCAGGAAGGGCTTCCCATAAAGGTTCTTAACTTGAGGAACTGTTCAATTTCCAGCGTGGAACAAGGCGCGTTCAGGGGACTTGGTAACCTAACGGACCTGAACCTGGAAAACAACCTTTTGACGGCGGCGGCGCTTCGACGTCTGGATATTCCTGGACTGCGGATACTCACCGCCTCTGGAAACAATTTCAGTCAGCTAACCGAACACAGCTTCAACGGCTTACCATCACTCCAAGATCTATTCTTGGAGGATACGCACTTGGTCCAACTGCCGGATAATATTTTCTCTATAAACAGAAACCTCGCTAGATTACACGCGTGCAAAAATTCCCTCAGGATGTTACCGCCGGGTATTTTCGACGGACTTGTATCTCTGAGGGAGATAAAACTCGACTATAATCGATTCCCCGAAATCCCATACTCCGCATTGTCCAGCGCTTTGAACCTGGAAATTCTATCGCTCTCTGGTAACCGTCTGGAAACCGTCGACGTAGCCAGTTTCGCTGGATTGAAATACCTCCGTGAATTAGATCTGAGTAAAAACGGTATCCTAACTATGTCCGGATTCGCTACGGCGAATCTTTCCCGCCTTCTGTCAGTCGACTTGAACCGTAACCACCTGAGCGCGCTTCCGGCAAACTTTTTCGTCCATTCGTCGATGTTGAGGCGAGTCGATATCTCGGAAAATAAGTTCCGACAGATTCCAGCGGTCGCGTTGTCCGGTCAGAATTTACCAAGTCTCGCTTGGCTGAATCTAACCAGGAATCCTCTCAACAGAATCCACGATCTTCCGTCTGAGGCTATGTACCCTGTGCTTCAAGAGATCCACATATCGGGCACTAATCTGAGCGTAGTTACGTCTCAGGACTTCGAGGCCTTCCCCGCACTCCAGCATCTGTTTCTCGGACAGAATTGTATATCGAGAATTTCGCCCGGAGCGTTCAGAAGCCTGCCGAATTTACTCACTTTGCACATGGAACTGAACAGCATGGAAATCGTACCACCAGAAAGGCTTCAGGGTCTTGAACACCTGAGGATACTCAATTTGACCCACAACAGGATAAAGGAATTGGAGGAATTTCCATCAGACTTGAAGTCTCTGCAAGTTCTAGATCTCTCTTACAATCAAATTGGAACCGTCGGAAAAGTAACGTTCAAGAATTTAATCAGCTTGGTGGAGTTACACTTGTACGGAAACTGGATAAACGCTATTTCCAGTGAGGCGTTCAGACCTTTGAAGAAACTACGATTGCTGGACTTGAGTAGAAATTACTTGGAAAATTTACCACTTAACGCCTTCCGACCCCTAGAGACGCAGATACGGAGTCTTAGAGCCGAAGGCAAGTAGATTTCGACCCTATAATATTTGCTTATCCTACGAAAACCCTGACCTGATTCTTCTGTTCCGATCAGGACCAATTTCCGCTATCGCATGATCCCCAAAGTTTATTTTATTCCTTGCCTTTCCATTTAACAATGGGACAGACTTACCATAGCCGAATGTCACAAAGAACTTCGCGAATATTTGGACAGCACTGACTCGAATTCACTAAAATTTTCGAATAGCCATTCCACATCAAACGGTACTGTCGTTTTAAACGGTCTTTTTCCACTTTTGCTAATTATGTGTGCAATATCCCGCAATTGTAAGATTTTGAGTTCGATGTGGTATCACTACATTCAGCCTCTAGAAACTTTCAAGTTTTTTTGTCAATCACATCGTTATTTTGATTGACCTCTTCAAGATTATCACTTCATAGAGCCTGCAGAATCAGAACCCTGCAAGACTGAATGAAATGTCGATTTGTGTGTAGTTTCAAATTATCTCAAATTTAAAAATACTGATGAATGTTCAACACTATCAATACACGTCCCAAACTTGACATTTTTTGAGGGGGGTCGATTGCATAACCAGTTCAGTAACATGACTATAATAAAGTCTTCCATAGTCACGTCGTAGGTATAGGAATTTTGTTCAGTTTCAAATCCTACGGAATCATTCTAAATTTTTGTCACATCTGTTTGAAATCGTGTCAATCGTATAAAATCGCAGAAAATCAGGGGCAACTTCATGATTATGTCACATATTCATGTATTTGCGAAAAACTTGTTAACGGCCAGGTCTAGATATATCCAAACTTCGGCTTCCCAAGTTAGTACGAAGTCTATGATACACTACTACCTCCTACCCCTCCTTTTAGGATTGAACGAAATTGATTTTGGTTTCACAGAAAACCCGCTACATTGCGGTTGCGAGTCCCAAGAGTTGTGGGAATGGTTGCGCGACCATCAGAAACTGGTCGGGGGTGTAGGTCGAGGACGTGGCCGGGGCAGGGGCGGCGTCGGGGTCGGCGACGTCGAAGGTGGATTACTGCGGTGTGAACAGCCCCCAGAACTCCGTGGTCTCGTCTTCCTGGACCTTGACCCGCACGCTTTCTGTTCAGCGCCTTTGGTCCTGAAGCTAGCCATTCAAGACATCCAACCTTTCTCGGTCCTAGTTTCATGGCAGAGCCGAAATCACTCCGGACTCCACGGTTATCAGGTGGCTTATCACGCCCTGGACAACGTCGACGAGGTATAAATCTCCGCAAAATCCACTCTCTAATCATCAGGGTCACGTCATTTGACAACCGGTCTCAGAAAAAGTGTGCATATTGGCTCAGTGCAACGTTTATGATTCCCAACGATAGCACACAAGGCGATTTGAAGAACTGTTGATCGCCCGAAAAAGGCAGTTCATTGAGTGATGCGAAAGTAGACCTGCAATTAATGAGTTGTGCAAGTAACGTCATACAAGTATGCTCAATTCTCCACGACCAACCATCACAGGTTCAAAGTTTGTTTGTAAGACGGCTTTCTCCAACTGAAAAAGCCGATTTTTTGGGCGACCAACAGTTCTAAAACTGACCACTGGACGGCACCCATCATGGGATTTACGAGCCGATATGTCGTGTAACCTTTGAGACCGGCCAACGGGCAATAGGACAGCACGGCTGGTGGCCAAACTGATTGAAAACAACATCAATATCATTTTCCACGTATTCTATTCTTCAGGTTCGGGGCAAGCTTCTGGATCCTAAAGCGAGGTCGGTAAAACTTTCGAAACTGGCACCAGACACCCGGTATCTCATCTGCGTTCTGGGTCTTGGAAGTTGGGGGAGTCCCATACCCGAGGGGCAATCGTCCTGGCAATGGAACGCCTCTCATGACGACGTTATCGAAGGCTCAGCGCTTCCGGTGATGGTGGATTCGCCCATGAGTCGATGCACCGAAGTGAGGACCCTGGATGCCCCGGACTCCACCGTCGGGGAGGGAGCGGTCGGTGACCGCGGGGGATTGGCTAGCATCCTGACTCGACGACTCGGCCTCATCGTCGGCAGCTGCATGGGCTTCGTGGTGTTTGTTGTGTTAGTTTCAGTGCTTGGTTATATGAAAATGAAAAAGCAGCGAGCTGCGTTGAAACGGGAGCAGCCTTTGCCGACCAATCCACCCGAGTACATGTCGTACAGACATTTCTCGCTCCAGGGTGTTGATCGTGGTGAAAATCCTTGCCCAAGTTTCATCAGCAACATTGGTACAACGTCGCTGAACTCGTAGCAAAAGGCCTCCAAGTCTCACCGAAGTCCGAGTGAGCACGAGATAGAGATGAGCAACATTTCTAACTGCAGTCAGATTTTTCGTTGACTGTCAAAGTAAAAGAACAAATTCGTGCCAGAGGTGCAAATGAAATAAAAGTATTTTGGAACCTCGATCAGATTTCTGTGAGATTGGAGGCGCTTTTTCTAAATTACCGGTTCACAATCCCCGATGCTATCGATGAACTGTGATTTAAATGCAAATTAACGTAAAAAAAATTAAAATAAAACCACTGTGTGCATGTGTTGTAGTGGATTATAATCAGTGTCGACTCGAAACGGGGAATATCCAGCTACTGGAGAACACGATGGTGACAATGTTAGTGACGAACAAGAGCAGCTGAGAACGATGTATAAATTCTGAAGTAGGGTAAATTGAATATTTAATTACAGGTGCCGTGAGGGGTTGATTGTTTCAGAAAATTCACAAAGGACTGCAACTCGATGTGAAATGTGCGAGTGAATTTATAGTGACGATATTCAAATTAATTGAAACAAAGAAATAAATTGGTGCATAATAAATGAAAATATAGCCACATCTTTGGTGCCAATGGGGAATAAATTTTTCCAGCGGGTGAAAAGAAGATAAAGATATGTTGTATTAAATTCTCCACAAAGACTGATTTTTTAAATTTCAGTTAACCTAGTTAGCTCGTTGCAGTTTGTGTAAAATAGGAGATTTTTGTAAATATATGCTAGATATAAGGAGATAAAGTTGTCTAAATCATAAATATAGAACCAAACATCGTAGAGGAATATATAATCAATTGTATCGGTATTGTATTTAAGAATGTAGGTAAAATATGAATAATATAACGCTAGCCTAATAACAAAATGAACAAATATACCTTCTTCACTCTCCGCTGGTTGACTGCAGTACAAGAACAATGACTCCCCGTTTCAGAATGGCAATTAAGATTCCGGATTTCGAATCTTGGAGTCTGGGTTTTCGCCTGCGTCAGCCGGCGAAGAGAGACTACAGAACGAACTAACCAAATGATTTATAAAAAAGAAAATAATTATAAAATAATATAAAACATATGTGATTCCTGCCAAAATGTAAAACTTTGAATTACCAAGTGTTATTGTAGTTTAACGAAGGTACAAAGTAGATCCAAAAAAATTGCTCTTTTACATATTAATCTTGGATTTTTTTTTCTTTTGGCTCCCCACTGAAAAATGACTCTTCTTATTTGGTGTCCAAAAATCGAAACAATTATTTCTATTTGATTCAATTTTACGTTTTCATGATGATTGTTAAAAAAAAATTGTTCATTTAAACATTTAAATTTTTTGGACCACCTTGTATGTTATCGGCAATGAGAACGAAAGGGTATGAAGAAAAAAGATGAACTTATTTAAAAACAAATATGTACATAGATAGGTAATATTGAGCGTTCTATATCACAGTCTAAGCCTAGGCTTTCAGATAATAAAATCCATATGAAACGAAGACTACAGGCTATCATTTTCCCCAACCACTTTCTCGTTTTATTTTTCAAAAAACAACACAGATGAAAACACTTGAATCTTCCACTTTCTTTTATTTCAGTCGCAGGTCCAAGTTGAATGTTTTCACAATTTTGTACTTCAATATTTCACGAAGAAGGTAATTAAGTCATGTTTTCTTTCATTTTTCTAATATCAAAAAAACAAAATGGCATTTGTTACAGTTACTCTGCGAAATGCACTTATGAAGATTAGTGAAGAAAACAACAACAACGGGTTAAAACCTTATTGCACAACTATATATTTATTTGCGTACTGATTGACGCCACGAGCTCGACTTTGGCGACCCTTGACTAATTACGTAACCACCGTCAGCCACAAGCCCGCTTTAAGCCAGTAAAGCCTCCCTACCGCCCAGCGTAACTCACGTTATAATTAATTAATTAGCCAAACATGCTCGGCGAAGGGAATTGGCCTACGGAGTACGTCGCCTCATCGTCTTGTTTAACTTTTGGAAAAACTTTTACGCCGTTGTAACGTATGTTCGTGAGTATCTATACGTGTTGAGGAAGCGTGCGGCTACACAGAGTCTCGACGTGCACCAGACGTGAACTTGATTGGCAAAGAAGGAAGGGAGATATTCAATTCCGTTGGTAACCGCAAACTTTAATTAATAAAGTCAACCGTTTAATTACTAAATAACAGGACACCCAGAAATTCATGGTGGAGGACAGTAGCTACTGCTGAGCAGCGAAGAACACCACACGATTTTGCAAGCATCAACCGCTCGCCTTCAGAACGATTTAATTAGTAACGCGAATTCCAAGAATTAATTACGATTCACCATTGTTTAAAACTACGCTTGAAGAATTATTCTCGCTCGTTTGCAGGCTTTAATTACTTCACAAATTGTCGCGAATACCACTCCCGCCTCAGTAGAGCCTGCAGCTACACCCGCATACTTTCGTTTCGCTTCAATCACAATTTTCGGCTATTTTGAACCCTTCGTCCACATATTTTCTTGCGATTTCAAACATCCGAAAAATTCGGCTCTTTGACCCAGAGCCTGAAAGAATCGTAAATCAAGCAGAGATTTTCGTCATCTTTAATTATAATTTGAGGTGAACGAGGGGTTAATTATTTTTGAACTTCCATTGTGTCTCATGAAATCCCCGTGAAGTCTGATGAAATTTCATGACGTCCAATGAAATCTCGTGAGTCTTTCGAGTCCGGTGTACGGACTCTATTGTTCGGACTGATTAACCCCTGCAGGGATATGGAGGATTTAATAATACTTATTTCTACCAACCTAGATTAAAATTTCTTTCTTTTTCATCTAGTTGAATAATTACGCAGTTTTTAACGAGCAACTTTAATCAAAGGGTGAAACAAAAATGAGAACGGAAAGGAAAAAGAATATATATTCGCTGGAGCTGGTGCGGTCCCTGAATGTAGGTACGTATGGGAATTTATATGAGACTCGGATCCACGTACACTTCGCCACCACGCCACGATATAAGCTCGCCCCGGCATACTTGAAATACATATGCCATCGATCGCAATTATTTCCTGAGCTCCGGCTGTATTAGCACTTCGATGTGGCTCAATTATGGTGGAGTTGAATGGAGGGTCAGTCCTTGGCGATGCCATGCATTGTACGCGATATTGGTACAAACCCCGCTAGGATCTGATACCCGCTCGGATTTTAGTGTATGTAAGCAGATTTTGCAAGGGACGTTATCCATCCAAGTATTCCTTCGAGTGGGGCTTATCGCTCCTGGAGCACAAAATATGTATCGATCTGATAACGCCCATCCTTTGTGTGTGCGCAGAGGTACATATATGTGCGCGGATATAATGAACTCCAATCTTGCAGGATGCAGGCCTTCGACCCACCCAGCTTACTCTAATGACTACGAAGGTACCTATCTCTCCATCGTCCACATATGAAAGAGGCGCACGTATCACGAAATAACGCGTGATATTAGAATAAATGTGGAATTATGAAAACTTGAAGCGTAATCCAAAAACTAATACATGGAAACCCCGGAAAGGTAATATTCTGGGTTATTGAAAACCACCAGAAAAGTGAAAATCTTTGATGTTCACCAATCAGATTTGAATAAACAAAATTTCAAGGAATTGATAGAAGAAGAATATTTGAATGGAATTGTTCATCCGTGTTTTTATTTTCATTCCAAGTGCAACAAAGATCAGGGGAAAGTATTTCCTGAATTTAAACTGTCCAAGAATCGCTAACTCCGTTTTGGGATCTAAATTATAGGAGGGGTAATGTAGCGGCGACAATGAATTTAAATTTCCGACATTTATCAGTCAAGGTTACAAATTGCAGTTGTTCTTGCAACCTCGAAGGAAAGACAAATCCACTAATTCACTTGATCATATATTTCGAGAGATAATCGAAAATTCCAACGTATTTAGAACTATTATTCCGAGGGATTTCGGAAAATTTCCAGGATCACCAAGCTTTCCATATGATTCACAGGGGAGCGTGAGCCAGATTCGAAAAGTGATCGTTAATCTCTCATTTTTCATCCAACATTCGAAAACATCGATATATTTGCGTCACAGATATTCTGTCATTCTAATGTTACGTCAGATTGCCCTGTTTGCGCCCCTGTGTATTGCCAATACATCCCTAATGCTTCATTTGTAGTTAGTGCGTTGATTCACTTACGTACACAGTAAGTGTAACGCGGGTATACTGCATAGGTATATTTACTGTGGAGTGCAGTATACGCAGACATGCAGATCATCGGCTGCTGTACAATTGTGCATACTAGTCCATTGTACACGACATTGTCGAGTAGGATTTTGATTACAGAGCCCGTATAATACGCTTAGGTGCAAAGTATAAGCTTTACTGTGGTATGGCTTCAGAAGGGTATCCAGGTACGGAAAGTTCACGTGTAGAAGAGGAACTAATTGTAAGCATGAAGCAAAGCCCCAAGTACACTTTTATTACTACAACAAATAAGGATAAATTATATATACAAATAGGTACATGATGATAAGAAGTACATCATCATCATCGTCGTTACAAAGAATAATTTTCCACTGGCGCAAAAGAACACAGGAAAAAATGTGTAACTTTTTTACAGGGATACAATTTTATATACTTCATCATTTTATTTCCATACTGATCCCGCTTTACCCGTTCTTTTACCGTTCCAATGTTGTTTTTCCCGATGTGAGTTATTGGTCTGACAATGAATATGAAAAGACAGATAATCCATCTCATATGAGTGTGTTCATATTATATTGTGCACAATATACAGCGCAGAGCTTAACCAGATCGTGTAAAAACAGGTATAGTAACCATATAATTATCGGGTGGTTTCGTGTTCCCAGGTTTAATAACTGCACGTAAAATATGCCAAGGCTAAGTTGGCAAGCGTTAAATGTCTCACAAAGCTCAGGTACTTATATACCTACCATACTATTTATGAAATTAACAACTGTAGAAGTGCACAATCCTCTTGTGTTTTCCCACGTTCCAAGTTATCCAAACTCCGGGGTAAATGACACAGTGCCATTATTTCGTGGTTTAAAAACCTGAAACTATGTAATAATTAAATGCAATTATATCCCGATGAGCTTCATTGCAAGATTCTCAGATTTTTATTTTTTTGGGTTTCTTTATTTCATAATGGCGATAACAGAGAGTCTGACGAAAAAGGAAGGCTCGCGACGAAAGAAGGTTTTCAGTATTCATTCGATTTGTAAATTCGATGGCCTAACATCGACCATTGCGAGTTAGGAATAACTGGCCCCGACTGAAAATATAACGTTTCGTACATCAGGCCCCGATATTTTAAATTATTTTTTAGAATAATTTATCAGGTCCCGGTCAAGCCCTGATATACTAGCATTGTTAAAAATCTCAACAGTATGTTTTTTAAGGATGGCTCATTACGCGCTGAGCAATGCCCTTACAACTACCTGACCAGGGCCTGATCAGTTATCCTGAAACCAAATCGGGGCGCGCCGTGCCAAACGTTACATGTCATCATCAGGACCCGAACTGTAACCAGGCCAAATAATCAGGGCGTGATTTGCACCCTGACCAAATTTCTACACGGGTATACAAGAGGTTTAACCAACCACAATTTCTCGTATGTTAAATGCCGATACAAATTTCTGCCACTGACTGTTGTTAATCTTTATAGCTTCACCCGATAAATTTAATTGCAAGTACGAAATTCTGCATTTTTCGCTGTTCTACATAAGGATGTGAAAAAGTCACACGTATCTGGATTGCAATTATCATTGTACGGAGTTCGGGATTAGAAGGCGTCACCATCTCGATGGCCCCTACTGAAATCGAATTAACTTCAAAGAGGCTGATTAATCCACGTAACTCTGTGGTAGGAGATTATAAAAGGAGTAACTTTTGCATGACGATGAAAAACCAAGCAACTCTACGATTACTGATCATAATCAAATTAACTGTGAACATACGAGTTTGCAGGGGAAGCAAAGTAAACTTTATATTAGTATGCCAATAACAATTTCCAACCTATGTACCACTGACAATATTGTCTTTATCATGATAAAATAAATCAAACATCAGTTCCGAATCATAAAATGGGTACCAAATTCAGTATGATTTTTTGCATTCATTCCGACTGATTTATTAAGTTGGAGGTTATGTTCCGGGATCTTCTGGAGGATTTCAATTTTTAATGTCGATAAAGATGGTCGAATTATAAAACCCAGGTATTATGATGGTATCGTGTATGTTGGAACAAGGTTAGGTAGAGCCTGCTGCACTTAGCTGCCGTTGAAGAGACCGCAAGTTACATCGACACATCGTTCTTCACCGGATTCATTTTTCGACGAAAAAGATGTGTAAATCACCTTTAGCTACTTTTCTCTGGAACGGGGTGAAAATCGGGGTTTTTATTCTACATCTCACTTTACCTTATCAGAAAAATTGAGTTAATTGGATTATGATCAGTACTCTAGAGTTACTTGGTTTATTATCGTAACGTGAAAGTTACTTCCGTTATAATCTGCTACCCCAGAGTTACGTGGATTATAATCAGCCTCTCTAAAGTTAATTAAATTTTATTAGGGGCCATCGGTCTGTATAACCTTTCAGCGTTATTGAATCAGTTTTTCAGTCTCAACTTTGTCCAACATACACGGTGAATTCCTAACGATGTAACAGTCTGAAGTTGGCTAGGAAATTGAAATTTAATGTAGAATCATTGCCCTTCAACGACCATATTCCGATTTCCAAAGAAATACAGGCGGCCATATTGAAACGATGCTTGGCTGTGGAAGATCCACCCGAAACAAATATAATTCTTATGCCCAGTTGCAGGAGGAATAAAGAGTTGCTTTTGTATCCCACAGTATCATGAAAAGTCTCCAGTCTTTTTCGAATATCTATGACAGCCGAAAAATGAGATGAACAATGTCCAAATGTCGAATATTCGAGGTTAGGAAGCCGACATCTGAAACTGTATTGCAAATAGATCAGTTGAAGTTATCGATCGAATCGAGTCAGGTTAAAGAAATTGGAAACTTCTTCTGGTTTTTGACGTTTCGGTGCTCGGTTTGTCGCCCTCCTCAGAAAAAACTATTTATTTGAAACAAAAAAATGAATACAAACATGATAGTCTAACGAATTATTCGCACCTAATTATTATAAGCTAAGTAGTTACCAAAGAAACGTGAAATTAGTCCATTTTCAATATAAGTTGTTCAAGTCATTCGGTAGAGTGATTGTATTCGAAGCCAGTGTCGTCAACAATAGTAGATTCGAGGATAAAAGTTGTCAGTTGTTAAGACGTTCTTTTTTCCGTGTTCTATTTTGCCACCAAGACATATTCACACACAATTAATAAAAGGTGGTGCATAAAGCAATCAAGTTATGGAAAGTGGCCGAACACTATAACGGTCAAGGGCTCACAGTTCAAAGTGCTGACAAACCGAAGACAATTGGAGGGGGAAGGCTGTCCGAACTCCGGATTAGATAGCGTCAGCTGGGAGATCTATACTATCAAACTATTATATATCAGTATGAAACTCTTGGAACGTAATCTGTGGAGTAAAAGCCGATACGGGGCATGTAGTTTTTTTAGTGTTTTCTTGTTTGGTCAAGGGTTTAGCTTGCAAATGAATGTGCATCATTTCAGAAGTGAGTCTTTTTCCCCAATGGGGTTCTTCATCCAATATCTTGGCTCTATCCCAATCAAAAGCTAATGTTTAAAAAGTTTTTGATGAACAGACACTGCCGTATGTTCTTCAGGACCCTTATCGGTCCCTGGTAAAACAAAGTTTGGAAAGAAGGTACCCACACATATCTAAGCACACGACCATTCCACTCAGTGAACTGACTACCGTCTCTAACTATCTAATTGAGAATACTTATTTTCAGTTCAACAATAAGTATTATAAACAAATTTTTGGTACTCCAATGGGTTCACGATGATCAGTGACATTGTGATGGTGGACCTGGAGAAGGAATGTCTATCAAAGTTGGATTTTTCTCCGTTGTTTTATTACCGATATGTCGAGAACATTATTATGTGTGTCCCTCTAGATAAAATCGAACACACCTTATCAACGTTTAATTCCTACCACCCTAGACTGCAGTTTACGTCTGAACTAGAGTCTGGGAACAAGATTAGCTTCCTGGATGTAGTATTGATCAGGGATAATGACACAATCTTAACCAATTGGTACAGAAAACCAACCTTTTCGGGTCGGATGTTACACTTTAATTCGGCTCATACACTTACTCAGAAACGTGCCATGGTGTTCAATCTTGTAGACCGCGTTGTGACTCTGTCACATCGAAAATTCCATGGTGAAAATTTGGACTCAGTTAGATCACTTTTACGCATGAATAATTACCCTGAATCGTTTTTTGAGGGTTTGATTCCAGAACGACTACACTACCTCAGGAATAACAAACTTAATAGTTGTGAATTCATTATTACCCTAACGGACTTCGAAGGGAACACTCCTGTTCTCTCCGTCAGTGGCAATCATCGTTCTCACCTTCCAATGATCCCGATACCGTATGTCAGAGGTTTTTGAGAAGAAATTGACAGGGTATTCGGGAACCACAATATCACTCTGGTTCCACGGGTCAACAGTAACTTATCCAATATTGCAGTCGAAGGCAAAGACCGTTTACCCCCCGCATTACAGACCAACGTAGTTTATAAGATTTCTTGTAAGGACTGCCCAGCCTCATACGTAGGTCAAACAAAACGGCAACTTGAGGTCCGCATTGAGGAACACCCTTCGAACATGGATAAGGGTGCTAAAGAACATACGGCAGTGTCTGTTCATCAACAACTTTTTAAACACTCTTTTGATTGGGATAGAGCCAATATATTGGATAAATAACCCTATTGGGGAAAAAGACTCACATCTGAAATGATGCACATTCATTTGCAAACTAAACCCTTGACAAAACCAGAAGACACCAAAAAGCTACATGCCCCGTATAGGCTTTCACTCCACAGATTACGTTCCAAGAGCGTTTCATAATGATATGTAATAGTTTGATTGTATAGATCTCGCGGCTGACGCTATCTAATCCGGAGGTCGGACGGCCTTCCCCCTCCAATTGTCTTCGGTTTGTCAGCACTTCGAACTGTGAGCTCTTGACCGTTATAGTGTTCGGCCGCCTTCCATAACTTGATTGCTTTATGCACCACCTTTTATTACTTGTGTATGTATATGCCTTGGTGGCAAAATAGAACACGGAAAAAGAAGAACGTCTTAATAATTGACAACTTTTATCCTCGAATCGACTATTGTTTACGACACTGGCTTCGAATACAATCACTCTACCGTATGACTTGAACAACTTATATTGAAAATGGACTAATTTCACGTTGGTTTGGTAACTACGTAGCTAATAATAATTAGGTGAAAATAATTCGTTAGACTATCATGTTTGTATTCATTTTTTTGTTTCAAATAAATAGTTTTTTTCTGAGGAGGGCGACAAACCAAGCGCCGAAACGTCAAAAACAAGAAGTTTCTAATTTCTTCAACCTGACTCGATTCGATCGATAACTTCAACCGATGACAATATGCCGAGTGATAGAGTCTCACTTAATAATGTATTGCAAATAGTTTACACGCATCTGATTCCAATATCATATCAATTCAACAAACACCGAGACTGTGATGGATCGATAATTCCATAAAGCACGATCCTGAAATGAAAGAGTTTACAGTCTCGAGTGCCGTTTCTCATTCAATTAGCACGCAATCGAACGATACTCAGAAAAACGTGGAATCTCGATCATACGGAAATCCGCCACGGTGAGCGCTCTTAGCTAGCCTCACTGTCAGACTCCGCCCACGTGAACGTAGGCCATAGGTACTGTGTGGTGGGATAATTTTACGAGATAAAGGTTTGCCTCCTGTACGTGGTGACTCTTAAATGATTTCCGCCCTGCTGTAAGTAAAGACGCAGAAAAATCTCAAATGTGAAATGTACACATATAGGCATTAATATTTCAATCTATGAGTTTCTTGGATCAGGACCTTTTTGAACAGTATCCTGAACTTGAGCTTGATACTCTAGACAAACCAAGTGAGCGTATTGAGAAGTTCACTCATAATATCCTGCATGTTAACATTAGAAGTCTAAATGCTAATTTTGCTCTCTTGGAATAGTTTATCAACAATCTCTATGTTAAGCCATGCGTAATAGTATGCTCGGAAACTTGGTGCCTCAAAAACAGTAACCTGTACAATATGGAAAATTACTATTTGTATTATAATGAAAGTACAGTTAACGCTGCGGATGGAGTTATAATATATGTTTCGAAAGATATATGTTGAGCATAAAACGGAAATTGTCAATGCCAAAGCTATAACAGTCCTGAACTGTACAGTAACGTTGAACAAAGGACGTTACTTGCTTGTAACAGCGATATACCGGTGCCATGATATTAGTAGACCTCAACTCACGGAGGCCATTTTTGACATTATAAGCAAAGCCAAATGTAAGCAGCACTTCATTGTTGGTGATTTTAATATGAATATTTCGAAAATGGATTCAGATTCAGAGGAATTCCTGAACAACCTTTTGTCTTTCGGATACTCTCCGATTTTCCAAACAGTCACTAGGCCTCATGAAAGTGGAGGCACTTGCATTCTAATTTTTATGTTAAATCTGACTTAAATTTAACTGGATTAAACTACTTACAACCTCTGCCGGACACTACCCACTTTTCTATGCATTTGACACTGCGGACACTCATATATCTTATTGAAACTACGACCGTTT
This sequence comes from Euura saliciscinereae, assembly GCA_018420115.1. Classification (NCBI taxonomy): domain Eukaryota; kingdom Metazoa; phylum Arthropoda; class Insecta; order Hymenoptera; family Tenthredinidae; genus Euura; species Euura saliciscinereae. Next base: position 21,294 of record JAFFZH010013663.1, read on the forward strand.
AGAAAATGAACTTTAAAAAGCTGATTAAACGCTGCCAGGAACAACAACTGGCCAAAATACCATCTTATATCTGATCCCAATGAACGGATGAACCTACTAATCTCGGAAATTTAATTGTTTATTAAAGGAGCTACTTCTAAAGTTAAGAAAGGTAAAAGTAAGGTAGAGCATAGGAAGCCTTGATGACATCTGCGATTCTAACGTCTATTAAGCACAAGGAATTCCTGCAGTACAACCTGCATAGAAAAGCCGTTAACTCGGACGATCACAAAAATGAATATGTTGTATATAGTAAGATACTTAAAAAGATTATCAAAGAAGCGAAAAACAGATATGAGATTGATTGTGCTATAGAAAGTAGTAGGGACCCGAAAAAACTATGGGCCTATGTGAATAAAAAAACTTGGCCACACTAACAAAAAGGCAATGATTGACAGAATAAAAATCAATAACACCGAAATAGTTGACCCTGCAGAAATGGCGGTTAAGTTCAATGAATTTTGGTTAACATTGGGCATGACCTGGCCAACAAAATTCCCGCGGTTACTAAGAAGACCGAATTAAAGAAGGCTCAACCAATCAGTGGATCCCTATTTTTGTCCCCGGTCAGTGAGATGGAAATTAGTAACATCATCCGCAATCTTAAGGATAAAAGGGGGGCGTTGATAATATTCATGCAAATGTTTTCAAGGCTATCAATATTTTTATTTGCTCGCTGCTCGTCAGCATTTTCAATCAGTGCATGCTCAATGGTATTTGGCCCGAGGCTTTAAAGAGGGCGGAAGTCATCCCAATCCACAAAGCGGGTGATGCAAGTCAAGTAACCAATTGTAGGCCGACATCAATATGATCTCAGACGTAGCCAAAATTTTTTAGAAAGCCGTCCACCATGGACTGTATAATTTCCTGCATAAATATGAAAGATTAAATGAGAAGCAATTTGGCTTCCTGAAGAATAAGAATACGGTCATGGCCATGGAACGAGTCTTGAATGATATTTACAACAACATCGATGCAGATCATGCTGTGATCGCTATACTTTTATCGACCTGAGCAAAGCGTTCGATACGGTCAACCATACCATACTTTTTGAGAAATTAATTGACAATGGCATCAGAGGCATTGCACTGAAGCTATTACAAAGCTACCTTCACGATAGACAACAGTTTGTTAGGATAGGCGAGGCAACTAGTTTGCCAATGCATAATAATATTGGTGTCCCACAGGGGACGGTCCTTGGACCACTGTTCTTCTTAATATATGTAAATGATATTTTTGAAAATTGTGAACCTATTACTGCATACGCAGATGACACGGTTGTTCTCAGCTGTGCGAAGAACTGGTCCCTTGCGGAGCAGAAGATGAATGAATACTTAACGTCGCTGCATCTTTGGTTCAGTGTGAATAGGCTAACATAGCGGAAACCGAGTATATGACCCTAGGCTGTTATTCGGATAGTGTACCCCTGCAACTACACATAAAAATTGAAACGGGTGCTATCAAAAGAACAAATAGCTCTAAGTACCTGGGGCTTTTAATTGATTACAACCTAAAGTGGGACCTGCACATCGAAAAAGTGATTAACAAAATCAGATATTTCTGTTTATTTTTTATAGGCTAAAACATCTACCCAGTGCAATCCTGGAAACAATCTACTTCGCATACGTGTATAGCATTATCAACTATGGGCTAATAATTGGGGGGGGGGGGGGGGGGAGCCTATAAAACCGAAACTGCACCTATTGAAAAACTCCAGGCAAGATTTCAAAAGATACTCAAATCAGACAGGATACCTAGCTTTGAGCATCTATACATCTCGCGTGGCCTAATGTATCATTATGAAACCCTTAGCATGCTCTTTAGCGCATCAAATAACGTCACTATGAAACAAAGGTATCAGCTTGCCACGTTATAAAAGAACGATCTCCAAGAAAAATTGTATCCATACGGCGATCAAATTCTTCAACAAACTCCCCAGTGACTTGAAAGTCTTAAAGTGTTCAAACAAAACAAAGTTTAAAAAAATATCAGCGAGCTTATTGCAAATGTAAGAGGGATACTAACTATTTAACAGCCGCTTAAGAGCATGCTACACTCATTTTTTACTCTTTTTACCGACCTTACCGGGTTTACACTGATAGCAAAGCCTACGCGTCGCGAGCGCGGAAAAGGAACCAAGAGTGCGATTCTAAATGGAATTCCGAAGATATATATCGGAAAACTTCTTTGTTTCATGCAACAATGAAGACGTATTCTTGAAAACTGCACAAAATGGTAATCGTCGATGTCAAGCGGTGATTGTGAGTTTCGCCCGTTCATCATGGCCGCGACCACCGCTTGACATCGACAATTACCATTTTGTTCAGTTTTCAGGCATACGTCTTCATTATTGCATGAAACGAAGAAGTTTTCCGATTAGAATTGCGCTGTTGGTTCCTTTTCCGCGCTCGTGACGCGTAGGCTTTGCTATCAGTGAAAACAAGTGAAAACCGGGTACGGTCGGTATAGAAGAGTAAAAAATGACTGTAGCATGCTCTTCAGGAATTTTCAGGTTAGGTTTTTATTTGTTTTTAACATTTAACATTTAATTTTTAGATGACTGTTATTTTTTTTTTAATTTTATTTTGATCTGTTTTTTGTTTTTGTTTGTTTTATTTTAAGTTATATTTTTGTTGCTTTTCTTATTATGTGTAAGCAAGCTCCTGCGCACAGAGGTTCTCTTCCTCTCTGCAGGCTATATTTGTGTACCTACCTCTAACTTTTATTTTTTTGAGGGCGAAATGTAATTACGGCTTGTATCAATAAACAATAAGCAATAAACAATAAATTACAGACCACCTTGATTTTTGTGGGTCTTATTAACTTGATCTGAATGTGGCTGATGATAGTAGTTTATATCCACTTACGATTGACAAGAATAATAAATTTCACTTCGAATGTCTCGTATCGCTGTACGAATGATATGCACGAGGTGTGAGAACGTCTACGAGACTCCACCGTTATCCGAAAGATAGCGCGGCGATCGACCCACCAAAATGTCCGATAGGCGTATTATTCTGAACACTGATCCAATTCCTGAGGTTCCCTTTATGCCACTATTTTCCTGTGAGCAAAACGAACCGACGAACAACGTAGAAAGTCCAGACTGATTTTATTCCCGTGGGAGTGCGAAGGGTAGAAATAGAGTGACTCGGACGAAAGTGGCTTGAAAAAGTCTGACTAGAGTCCGATCTGAGTAAGAGGCGAGACATTGCATCGTCGTCAGTTGAGGCCATTTCCTGGCTATTACCTGGTCACTGTCTTCAGTGCCTTCAGCCCTTTCTCTGAGGACTCACATCCGCTGACAATGAGACAGATCGACCGAGTGTACAGATAAATCACTCCGCTGGTCAGGTACCGACTTCACATTGATGGAAAAAAGGTACTAATAATGCACCAGCCGTGAATGTGCTTTTCAGTTTTCCAGAGGTCAACGGTAGCTCGATGTACCCAATCACCACCAGCTTGAAGCGGGAAACGAGCCACAGGGTGATGGGTGCCGAGGGACTGTTTCCCTTTTATATTTTCGACGGGATAAGATCTCCCTCGCTTTTTCTTTCTTTCCCTCCATCCGTTTTTTTTCCTATTTATTTCGTTGGTTGGACTTTCTCGAGCCCCGTGGATCCGTTTGAGCTTTCAAACTTCTCGCGTATGCTAATTTCATCCAAAAAAAAACTGGAGTAAAAAGATTTTGTATAACTCTGCGATCAAAGCGTGGAACAATGGAAAACGGAAAAGAGGAAAAAATAATCATGCAGATGAAGAGTCAAATTGGAGATAAATTATGATTTTCACCGCACAGTTCACCGAGCATACAATTACGACTCTATGATTATATAGGCTGACAGTAAATCGATATGGATTGTTTCCTGGCGCAACAGTTTGATGAGTTTTCCCAATGCAATGTAGTGAACATCGTTGCTCGATTCTTCGGATATTGACGAATAAACAGAAAACAATGAGTGAAATTCTGATTGAATTTAATTCGAGACATTCGCATTGGGTTGAAAATTATAATGATTATTTGTCACCGGAAATCACTGCGGTGGGGGTGTTTTAACTCGATGAAAATACCTTATGGCTTATGCCTCGGGAAATTCCCTCGACAGGCATAAAATAAATCTCTTCATTATGTTCCCTGTACCGCAGGAAAACAGTTTTACGAGCAGGATGGTCACGGTGATATAAAATCAGTAGCATTTGCCTCAAGCGATGAAAATTACCCGCCCATGTTCAAATTTTTAATACACTGATTATAAACATTATACGAGCTTTATAAATTATGAAAACAATTAATTTAAGGACCTGTATTATACCTTGCGGCTTTTACCTTCGGAACACTCGGTCTTTTTTTTTTATTTCATTCATACTTGCCTAAGTAGTTCGGAGCTGCATATTTTACGATCTGAAAATCTGGCTCTCATTTGATGCCGAAATGAATTCATTTCAACTGAACTGACGCATTTAATTAAAATTTCAAATATTCGATACTGGCTGGGAAAACGATATCCACACACATCAATCAAAATCGTTAAAAAAAATATTCATAATAACGATCAAGGGTCGATGAATTTATTAGATGAAATAGTTGACCAGGATCAAACATACAAAAGCTCGACTGATGGATCATTTGTCCGAGGAGAGGTACCCCAAGTATACCTACGCCTAACAATTAAACTTACTTCGTTGAATTTCACTTGCAAATATAATCTTTGCATAATTGTGTTTCTCGGGGCTTCCACTGCTGCAGGATTCGTTAGCGACGAGGTAGATATAAGATAAAAGTTTTTTTTCTCCCTTCTCATCTCATCGGCACTGACGACGTGGCGCGAGCACCTGATTGGAATTTGAAATGGAGAGCATAGATATTGGATGAATTTTTGTCAAATTTTTTTTCCGACCACGTTTTTATTATGCTGTAATTCGACACTATGGTGCCTGTGGGGAAATTATTATTCGAAATAGAGTCAGTGCGAACGTACCAGACCCAATTTTCAAACTCCAATTTCTAGTTTCCAATTTACAAGATGAAATTTACAGTTTACAAGGTGCAATCGACAGCCGACAATCGACAATCGACGATATCTCCCTGGAGGATCCTGTTTACACGCACAGAATATACTCGCCGTTCAACTGCACAGCCGGTACCTACGTCGTCCATCACACTATGGTGTGTCACTGTATTGTGTCCGGAGATAGACATCTACACGTGTGTACCATCAAACCATACGTAGACAACATCACATTGTTTTCGTGCGTTTATTCTTTTTTCTGAGGCTCATCATATCATTCGGTCAAATTACATTTTGAAAATTTGACACGTCATTGTGTGAGAATATCATTTTCGGAAAAAATGAAAGGGAGGAAAAACGATGCGATCTTTAGTTCATGATTCATTATCAAATGGACACGTTTCAATTGATTGATACTTACTGCATACTTACTGTCTGTCCAATCTGGAATCTGAAACTCCTAGGACTATATCTATGATTGTCACCCATTGCGCCGTTTCTATTTAAAGATCTGCTTCGTTTTCTTTTTCGGAGACGGAATGATAGGCATACAATATACAGAAAGTTTCCTAACTTTCGTGTCCTCGGTTCCGTGCGGATCACAAACTACTACTCAGTTCAGCGAATGAGCCTAGCTTTGAGCCTCAAGCATGATCAACGAGGTGATCGACGCTTAATTACGCAGACTGTAACCCCGGATCCATCATGATAAGGAAATGTTCAGTGTTCCGGATAATGGGAAATGCTGCATCCTCCTTTGACGCTGAGACGCATAGTTCTTGCGTCTTTCATGCTGCTTCCTTTACACCCGGAGCTGATTAAAAACTCGACGTTCTGCATATGTATATTCATATGATGCAGTGCTGCGCTGGATAATCATACATTCTGACGAAATCAATCTTCTACAGGGTTCATTGTGCGAACCATGTGTACATTATATTAGGTACATGTATACTGATTTATTATCATGAGTAAATATCATGCAGTCATAAGTATATAGCCATGTGAGCTCATAGAGTGATCAGAATCGCACAGTGATGCACTGTCTCAATGTGGTCTTTCACTTGCGTTCAAATTGTCTCTAACCTATTTATTTTCGGAAATTGATATTTTCAGCGTTTGATATCTGAAGTTTGGGGTAGCCAACTGACAATGAGTGCATGCACAGCCTAACCAAAGTTTCGGGGTGTTAAGTTCCTACGGATTCCATCGGTATATATATTCGACCGTAGTACATAGATTTAAGGATTGTCGGAACCAGTCCATTGTTCTGTCTGAACGTAATTGTCTCTGTTTCATATTCTGAATCCAGTGTATGAAGCACGAGCCATCGAGGGTGTACCTGTTAATTAAGAATAGGCGATCGTCCTCAGAAATAAATCTACAACTCTAACGAGCGTTACCAATTTATTCAGTAACCCTCCACCTCCCAAATTACTCCCTATTTTCATTTACACCTCGAGTCGATTCACTTGACCGGTTTGGCTGATATTTACATGGAAATTTACGTTCGCCAGACTTCCGGTTCGAGAACTACGGAGATCTCCATTGTTGAAGAATACATAACCTCAGCATTTCTGATACTACGACGTGTCGATGAACTCTGAAACGGAATTGAAATCGAATATTCTACGGATGTAACTTGATACTTATAATCCCACTTCATGATATCGATAAGTTTGTAGTTTGGCTCATTAGGAGCGTTTCAATGTCATTAGTAGATACGACTCAATCACAGAAAAAAAGTTGGGACACTTTTGATCCAGCAGTGTCGTCCCCTTATGTTACTATAGGCGGTTGCGAACAACGCTTTGCACGAACAATAGCCTTCCCAAGTCTTTGCGCTATGCCTTTGGTTTACGGTGGTTGCGGGTGGTCAACGGTTCATATTCTGTAACTGAAAGCGGACCGCGGTCTAACCAAAGAAGTCCGCGCGAGAAACTCGCTTTTTGTTGACCAATGCTGTCCATAAACTTATGGAAAGGTCAATACTGACCAACTAATGATTCGGACAAGTCGGTTATGCTGGCATCGCGTGTATTTCTCACCTCAAAATACACATAGATTTACAAATTCTGAGGTAATCATCCGATTGGTACCAACATAAACGACTTTTACAATGAATCAATCGGTTCGAAATCAACTTCCCTTCTCTTCTCTCACTATGTATTGTGATTCACGATCGTCTTGATCTGCATATCGTCCAAATTCTTCATTTATATCGACGTTCAATTGCGATTTGAATAACAAATTCAATCAACGATCAACAAGTGCTGCGTTAAATGAACAGTGCAGAAATTGGGTAATTGCTGACTCATCGTCTCATTTTTACATCACGTGAGTTTGGCTCGTTGGTATTTTGGTCGACAACGACGCTTTCCCTCGAAAATCCTCAAACATTTTAGACAATGGTCTTGGAATCACAGTTTTTATTCTGTCATATCGAAATTATTTTGGCATCACAAATACCACGAGATGGTTCCGACTTATCCTTCCACGATCCGGCGAATACCCCTCGAGAAAATTGCACCACTTCTGTCACATTATGCGTAACCGTTCCTGAAAATGTTACCAAAATTTTGAAAAATAAACGACGCGTGATGAAGACAGAGATTCAATGATACTGAGGTGAAAGTAGAACAGAAATTTTGAATTCTTGAAATCTTGAAATCTTGTGGACCAAGTGGACATTTGTCGATGGTTTATTCCCAGGGTATTTCACGTCCCGGCAAATTAATCTGACAAGACCGTAATTAAGGCCTTTATCTTCTTGTGACAAACACTCCAAGAGAGATTAATACATCCACGGCTTAAAAGTTTTCTTCAACCGTCATTTCCCGCGACTTTATAGCATCTTTTTTACCACAAACTTTTTTTTCAAGAATTTTACTTTCGCATCAATTTGGTCCCTCTGGTGTACGAGAATCCTGTGAAAAATTAATCAGCTTTGTTTTCTGGGGAACGTAACGACTAATCAGAATCTGCAAAAGCATCTAGTTTCCGGAGGTGAAATTTTGCTTGCAAAAAGTTTCCTTCGGAATTTTTTTCTCCTTCTCGTTGACTGAAATCTGGATTGCTCGTTCGAGTGCAATCAACGAAAGCTTTTGCGACGGATAAACGCGGCGTCGCGTCGCCTGTCGTGGGCGTGAAAGCTGGTACGGTGTCGTTTTCGTGCCCCAACGCTCTTTACCTCAGGGTGAGAAACCTGGATTAGCATTTAGAGTCAAACGTACAATCCGCTCACAAACAACCCTTCGAACAAACGATATTTATGCGCGCACGAGTTCGCGGTTGCACCGTATCGAGGTATCGGCATTATTCCTCGAGTTTGGATTTTCTCACCTTTGACCGTCCTTGGAAATGGAATTTACCTGCTGTGCTTGGATTCGAATATCTCTCGCTCCTCATTCCGCGCATGCACACATGTATCCACAATTTTGGGTTCATTTTATTCCTCAGAAAACAACATTAAAAACTCACTTCTCTCTGAAGCCTCATTGGCACGAGGTTATCTCAGCATTCATTACGCACTGAGTTTAAAACAAATTCATATCCAGAAAACTCGTTTTGATGTTTCCTCGAATTTTTCCCAACAACTCGCAATACTTCCGGCACAATCTTTCACTCAAAGCTTGCTTGAGATGATGTTCACATGATGTCGATACCGATATTGGTACTTGCAGTTCGTGAGTCCGAAGGGCTCGTTCATTTGCTGAAGAATTTCGATAAAATTTGTCCGAGGTATTTCGATTCTAACAGGATCACCCTGCAGTAGATAACACGGTGAAAAGAAAAAATAGCAAAGTTTTTTATTCGGCAACGCGAACAGCTATTTCTACAAAAAGGGAAAAATATATTGAAAATGAATCGCTATCGAAAAACACGGTGATGAAATTTCAAAAATACCTCGTATACGTCTTCTAATTGAAAAAAATATTATTGGATTTCTTCAATACCGAACATTTTTTAACGAACTATATCAATGAAAAAATATACATGTATATTAACGCGAAATTCGAATTCCCTATTCAGCAATTTATCTAACGTGTGATAGAACCGGCATAGTAGCGAAGTATGTGCCGTGAAATTTTTCAACTGTCGTGTGACTACGGTGCTTTCGATGGAAAAATAAAACAAAGACCCAGGCTTAACAACGGACGCGTTGTGGCTCAGTTCAGCCATGAGCACTGAGACCTGAACGACCACAGTTTTCTCATTTCTCCTGGGCTTTGTTTGGTCGTCCTATTTTTCCAGTAACTACCCTCCGCACAGTAGGCTCTTAAATGCACATTCCTAGGTGATATCTAGGTAGGATCATAGAGATTACGTGAACTTGATGGATGAATCGAGGGAAATTTTTTTTGTTATAATAACTTCGACGGTAGTCGGTACGTCAGTCCCTCGTCGATTTACTGACGGTGTCTTTCTTTCGGATTTTCACTTGACTTTTGAGCAATCGAGCAATCAAAATTTTGAGAATTGATCCCCCAATGAGCTATCTGGAAATTCGATTTTCTCATTTTTATTTTTCGTGTGCATAGCTTATCACGACTCACTATACGTTTCACTTTATTCAGTCAACTTCGACTTTTTTCTTGAACACTAGCTGTTTTAAATATTCTGGAATTAAACCAAGATTGAACCAGAATCCAAACTGTTGGCAGATAACTTCTAAAGGTATTATCATAACTCACACACAGATTTTGCAAATTTTTGCATAAAACCAGCAAGACAATAGATGAAAGAATTTTTATCGCAATTTCAAATCAACGAGCTCGACTGTGCGGAGAGTTTTCAAATATCACATAAAATGTGACTGTTTTATTTCACTAAATATCGGAATTCGATATTGCCTTTCACAGTACCGATACAACGATACTGTATCAGATATTGGGATGCATTGAACATTTTTTTTTTTTTTTGTAAGTCACATTTTAGCTATTTCGTGCGATTGGAAACAATGTGCACCACTTGTGGCCAGTGCTTCGAACCAAAATACTTATTTGTGTAAAGATAAACGGCTTGGCTTCTGATCCTAGCCCGGTTTCTGACCCCATTGCGTTTTTTACGTTGGTCTACAATGATATCAGGTCCGGCTGTCTAATGGCATGATGTCGTAAGCGCAAAAGGTAGTACAATTTTTTTTTTACGCCATTCGCTCCAAAAATGATCAAAATATATTGTAGATCAAAAATGTGAAAGCAGAAGTACGTCATTCTATCGATACAATTTTTGAAAACAATATAAAAGAAAAGGTAAAGTCAGAACGTCGTATCGGCCATTGTTTTTCAACCTCCAACGAAAAAGTCATAAAAACACTTTGAAACGCGAAGATAAATTGAAAAAACGAACCTTTTGGAAAATTCGAAGTATCCACCAGCACGTACGACCTTCTGCTTTCAATCGACCTAATATTAAATTTAAACATTTGGGTACGAACAAATCTTCGGGTTCTTAGCTTAGATTCGATTAAAAAAAATATACGACCTTTGGCCGTTTCGAAACGCAAAAAGTCGTATAATGGCGCTCACGTCATTATGCCATTACAAACGCGATAATAATATGTTAATTCTTGAATCTTTCTGGTACCCTGAAAAGGAAAAAAGTATTGTTTTTGCATAGAGTCACTACAAATAGTTTTTTTCAATGTCAACCCGATGGTGAAATTAAAAAAAAAAAATTTACCGTGTATTCCTGAGCATCACCAACATAGTTCAGAAGCACTTTACAGTCAGCTGATAATTACTGTCAAAACTTTTCATGAGTTGAATCGGGGGTAACGTACATCACTCTTGAAGATGCTTGAAATATATAGAGTTCTCAGGTACCAAAACGTGGTCCCTGTATGATTTGGGAATTTTTACTTGATCCGACGTTTCTTGAGGTAGCGAATTACGCCAACTCGACCAATGTTAAACCCCGACCATCTCAAAATCATTCCATGTTTTTTTTTTCTAACATTCTACTCAGTAAAAAACGCGTACTGATTTTTTTTTTTTCAATTTCTTTATCAAACCGTTGATTTGTTATACATTTTTGAAGCTGATTGAGAATGCCTGTTTTTAAAAATCGGAAAAATTTTTCAAAAATTCAGCGGATGACACAAAACAGCCCACGTTCAGGAAAAAGTAAGCCGAATTTTTTTTTTCATTTTTTTTTCACTTAATTCGGAATTTTTCAATTTCAAAAACTGAAATTAACACAGGATCAAATTGTAAACGTCAAATAAGGAAACGTTCGGTTTCATCAGTTGACCCTTATTAGTTATTTGTCGCTTACAATTTGATCCTGCGTTAATTTCAGTTTGAAAAATTAAAACCATCCGTCCAAACGTATGTGCCCCCTTAATGGAACCTGCATCTCAAACTGCGCACACAGGTCGAATTGGCAAAAATATCAGCGATCCTGCAGGTTGTACTGTAGATTTTTTATTATTCGATTCGTGTGTGCCTGCGAGCAAACCAATTAACCAATACGAGTTTCAAAATGCTTAAACCTTGCGAGCCAAGCAACTTGTCCACCGGGTTCTGTGAGATCAAATCGTTACACGTCTGGAACTTTCATGAGAGGATAATTGACGAAAATAAGAAAAAATAAAATGTATACATGAAGTAAGGTACTTTTTCGCACAGGTAAGTTACACATGTCAAATGTTCTACACAAATTTTTCTACACACGTCACACATCGTTTCCGCGAACGGCCTAAAAGGCACACAAAATGGCAAAAATGTGACTTGCAATAAAAAAAATGTTAAATTCACCCCAATGTGTGATTGAGAAGCCCACGCATAAAGGAACATTTTGCTATTTTGCGTGCCTTTTAGGACGTTTGGAAACAATAATGTGCGCCACTTATACACACAACCAAAACGCAAGAAGTTTTTCTACACTACTCATAGAGTGGAAATAGAGGGAGCGGGAAGGGCAGCGGGGGGAGTCCTCATATAAATCGGGATCACATCATTTATTTTCAATCCATCAATTTTCTTTGTCCTGGAAAAATTCCCGCTGATAGATCATCTTCACCATCGTAATTTAGAAAATAATTATACAAAGCCGAGTACAGCTGGGGATGAGAGATCGTGCGGGAATAGAGAGCGATCAGTTAGGAGCGTCAGTCGCAGGTACCTAGCTGGATATATCGGTGGATATAGATAGATAAATCGAACCTACTGCACCCAATACCCACCGCCAGAACGGTAGTACATACCTACTGCAGGAGGTGCTGAGTATACGTGTTGGGGCTTCATGTAGTAGGCGAGATTTCCGGAATTGGTCCATTGTGCGGACAATCCTCCCCGGCTCCCCACACTGGCTATATAAAGGGTGCTCCGTCAAAACAATAAGGCATTCATGTTAACTGATTCAACGGCTTTTGTTTAATTATTTTTTCGAGCCCTGGGAGTGATCAGCTATTTTACTTTTCGCATCGAAACCAACTCATTCATTTGTGTGTTTCTTGATTCGGGAATTCAATATGTAGAGTGATTGTAACAATGAGGATCAAAATATAAATTATGATTTTTGAAGTTAGTCTGAAGATGTGGAACATTTGTATTTTGTCAGATGATATTGATATGGGGATAGTGGACAAAGAATAGGAATTGAGAAACCGAACCAATATAATATTGATAAAGAAAAAATGTAGTGGTACGTTGCCCCCCAAAGTGGCGCATAGCATCATAGGACGAGAGGTTTTTTTCTACGCGGATAAATTTCACATACATTTGTCTACATGCTCCAGTTCTACATACACTGAAAGAAATTTTATTAGACTTTTTGCTTTTCGGCGGACCGAAAAGTACAATAAAATATAGTATTTTAGGGGCAAACGAGGTACAGTTACGAAAAGTACAATAGTGCTTTGGAATTATTTGGTATGGAGTCGAATAGCGAAATCTACAATAGTGCTTTGGAAATAGCGAAATAAAATGTTGTACTTTCCGATCAACTTATAGCAGTCTTTCTGAGCTCGACTAGCGAAAATTACAATAGTGCTTTGGAAGGAGCGAAATCAAATGTTGAGCGTTCTCTGAGCTTGAATAGCGGAAATTACAATAGTGCTTTGCAACGAGTATCTAAAATAGGATCTTGCAGGGATTGGTATTTGGGCATTGCAATCTCTCTAAACCTCCATTTAAAAAAATATGGGTCAATTCTGCTATCCACGAGTAGTCGACGGGCCAGTTTTTCAAACTGAATCCTGGCTATTTTCGGTGTTTCAGGCTATCCTGACTTATATGCGAAAATGCATGTGTGAATTAAAACGCATTTGAGTTCGCTGCAAGTATCTTGGTTTTTTCGAGACCGCGCTGGTGTTCGTATGACTATAGTCGCACGCAACAATATTTGTTTCCGTAGACCACCGTCCACCAGACGACGTTAAAGTCGAGAATGAATCAGATCGGGTGGTGACACGTAAGTGTAGCCGGCCCGGTGCAAATTTGCTCGCGAGATCCGAAGACCACTGCCAACCATCTATCGGCGCGCTACGGTACCACACAGCGGGTGACCGACAGCTATGAGCTAGGCATCAGCTAGGGTGTCCGCCATATTCCTATACCCGATACGTATTTTTACTACCTCAAGTTGTAGAAGTTGGGAGCGAATGCAATGGCGGCCACCGGTCTGCCTGTTGACTGTTCCTCGGCTGAACTCGGCTCAATTCGAGAACATTCGGCGATTTCTACAATAGTGTGTTACGATTTTCCTCAATTCCGAGTTGCAAAAGGCACGAGCGCTTCTCATTTCAATGCGCTTTCTTACTGACAATGAGAATAGTAAAGTTTTCTAAAATGTATTGCAACTTATGTTATTTTGAATAGCAACTCCCAGGAAAAATCTTAGCAAAACTTCTAAAGAATCACTACCATTATCTACAATTACAATTTTCCAACAGCAAAATAGCAATGGTCCCGAAGGTAATATAGTAATTCTTGCCACTCAAGATGATATTAATACATATAGCCATAGTATAATTTCCTATAATTATCGGAATATTTACGATTTTACCTCGTTTGCCGCTGAAATACTATATTTTATTGTACTTTTTGGTCCGCCGAAAAGCAAAAAGTCTAATAAAATTTCTTTCAGTGTAACCAAATCGCGAGAAAGCGTGCTACATGATTTTGACCTATATGTGTTGAAGGTAGTTGATTGACTTCCGGTTCTCAATTTTACTCACTATCCTTCATTTCAGGCAATTCATAATTTATGTCCTAAATCAAAAACACTTAAATTATATCGACTTCATCTCTGCACGTCTGGTACACACACTTGACATAAAGCTTTGATCCTGGAAATGTGGAAGCTGTGTAAGTAGACGCAGTATCAATAAACAAAAATAAATAAATTCTGGTGAAATTTAATATCTTTACCAATCGAAGAATGTGTACATATACATACCGTCCAATTACTTCACTACCTACGGTACCAACATACCACAAAAATGTTTGTTCATTACTTGACTAACCTGGTACCATGTTTCTGTCCCTCATACTCTTCCATTCCAGTTCACGTTGCTTCGAGTTCAAATGCAGGCGTAGACCGGTGTTGTTTTCCTTGCAATAGGGGGTTATAGAAGTTTTTCACAAAGCAGAACGCGTTTCGTTGGATCTTAGATTCTTCGTCCAACGTAGCTGTGAGGAAAAGCTCCAGCCTGAGCCCGCACGTAAGATTCGTTCGACGGTACAATAGCATCGTTAACACAAAATCTAAGGGGTAGTGAGGTCAGCGAGCAGTTCTCGCACCCCAGACACGTGTCGATCGAAGAGTGAATTCCGCTGTATTCGTAGCTGAATTACGCCGTACAAGAAAGAGAATAAATACCAAAAATGACCATGTGTAGCCAAATTTCTAAATGAAGAATGCACTTTTATTGAGAATGCTTCTAAGATATTTTCACCCTGAAGCACTTCAATGAATATTTGATCACGTTCGATACTCGTTCCTATTCGTTCCTAGTACCAAGCTCTCAGCGCCAGCCACGCCAGCTTTGCGCCTCTCTCGAATCCCTTTGTCTACCAGGCGCTAGCTGAAAGCATGGAAAGTAGACTGAAATAATTGGTGCAGAGTTATGCGCTTGGGGGTAGAGGAGAAGAAAAAAACTACACCTATGTGCTTATACACATTTTTATATAGAACATCTCATATGCGCCACCTAATGTCAAAGTACCAATAATTGGGCAGGACTCGAACTACCCGGGTTTCGGTTCCTGGCCACATACAAGCGAACGCTGATGTATTAAAGGTTTGAAAAACCTTCCTTACTGAGGGTTGGCGGGGGTGGGGGTGTTACGCGTTACATATGTCTTGTAAGAACTTTACATCTTTTCTGGTGTCTTGTTCTTTTTTGTTGGTCTTTGATGTTCTAAAAAGTCTGCATTTCGTATGCGAGACATAATTCACACAATTTAAAATTGTGTTCCAAGAAAATATAATTAAACGTTACGTCAGTAGGCGTGATAGTGAGGTAACCTAAGGCGGTTTTTCAAACTAACTTTTAGCACTCTTAGTATTAGTAGGGGGCGGAAGGGGGGGGGGGGGGTTAAAAGCGTTTCAATTTTAATTCTCTCGTAGAGGCAAGTTTAAATATTCCGTCTTGTGTTTTCTATCTTCTATCGTCCGTCTTCCATCTTCCGTCTTCCAGCTTGTGTCTTGTGCGTTCTGTCTTCCGTCTTCTGTTTTCTGATGATACACGCCACCCTCGTTACACCTACGAGCGCCTACATGCAGGCAGCCTAACACACACGATCCCTCCGAACCGCCATCGGAAGCCGACGGCGGCTTACCGTACCACACCGCGACGCGCCACCAATGCCGAGCGTTCCCGCTCCGGAACCTATTTACCGCCCAATAGCGCACGCTCCCGCGCTCGCGCAGTCTCCCCCACCAGTCGCCGACTGGGTATATATGGGGCTGTCCACGTCAATTCACCTAGGCTCGTGACCGCAACTTTTGTGATTTGCTTAATAATTTTTTGTATTGTTGTACTTGCTCTAAAACATTTTTCTGAATTTTTTCAGATTTTTGAAAAAATCCCTTTTTAAGTTATGATTTTTTTTCGACCGAAAAAAAGGACCATTTTTTAAAATCTGAAAAAATTCACAAAAATCGTATGATTAACGTCAAACAGTTTCCCGATCGCGAAAATGTGGGCCGAATTTTTCTTATATTTTTTTCACCTGATGCAAACTTTTTTTTGTCAAGGGGACCAGTACAGCGTGATTCAACAAATTCTCCATACTCCAATAATCATTTATATCCTATCCGAAGTTCATTGCACATCGAAAAATGGACTTTTTCAAAAATCAGTTGTCGTAAGGTTTCAGGCACACGGTTGATCCGATTATGTCGCTCGACATCTCAGTTTCTTCGGAGAGCAATTCTTCATCGTGTGAATGAGGGGGAATGCGGGTAATTGAAGAGCAAAATTTTGGGGGCAAGTTATCAGCAAAAGAGTTACTGAATTGTGGCTAAATCTCGATAACTGACCATATAACTTGTCACAGATTTTTTTTTTCAGTTTCCCTCATTCACGTGATGAAGAATTGCTCTCTGAAGGAAATGCGACGTCGAGAGATGTAATCGAATTAACCGTGTGTCTAAAACCTCACGATAAGTGATTGTTTAAAAAGTTAATTTTCCGACGTATAATGAACTTTGGATAAGATATTAATGATTTCTGGAGTATTCAGGTAACAATAATGTAAGGAAAATTCGGCCCACATTTTCGCGATCGGGAAACTGTTCTACGTTAATCATACGATTTTTGTGAATTTTTTCAGATTTTTCAAAATGGTCCTTTTTTCGGTCGGAAAAAATCATAACTTAGAAAGGGATTTTTTCAAAAATCTGAAAAAATTCAGAAAAATGTTTTACAGCAAGTACAACAATAGAAAAAATTATTAAGCAAATTAAAAAAGTTGCGGTCACGAGCCTAGGTGAATTGACGTGGACAGCCCCATATAGGTATAACCCGTGCCAAACGCAGAGCTCATCACTTGTTCACTTCTTCCAGCAGTTCCAGCCCGCTGCTACCAGCAACTACCTAGTAAGCAAATAAACAACCGATGTCCAGCAGCAATTGCGTTCTCTACAATCTACAAAGCCGATCCCCAAATCCCTACCCTCTTCTCCTCCCCAGAGCAGCAGGCCAGCAGGGAACCGCTGACTTCAACTAGAGGGGGCCACTCATCAGGAAGCCCCAACCCCTAGTGTATCACTATCTTCTATCTTCTATCTCCTATATACAGGAATAAAGGATAATACATGTATTGTATTGTAATTTATTGATATGCCGTGGCCTATAATTATCCATGTTGAAGCGAAGAAACAGATGCAATAACCTAATACCTATGAAAAACTAGCACCAGGACCACAGACGTATAGTAGTAGAGAACTGTCAATGCATTGCAATAGTCGCGCCCCCGTATTGTTCCCTAGTTGATGCATCCACCGTTGAGCGCTGACAATCTTGACGTCCAATTTCAGGCGGGATAATTCAAATAGGAGTGTATAAGCAAATTGAAGAGGAAATTCAATCATACAAAATGAGTCCAACGTGCAATTCGTTGTTTTAATGTATTTCCTTGGCGAGAGGTTTTAGCACCAGGAGTATGATATTTCGAAAGAGGAATTTACCGCAAATCTAGACTCCGATGCCCAACACGAATATTGATGGGTACTGAAAAGCGATTCGTCAATCTCGGCAATTGTAGGCAAATTGATGGAAACATTGAATCCTCCACGATTCGGTGTGTCTCAAAAATCAAGTTTTTGGATGTAAAATACCTATGTTTTGTTTTGTAAAGAAAATCAAAGGATGTTTTCCGAAGTTTGTGATATTCATATAACAGGAAAACTGTTGAAACTAAAAACTGTACAAAATTTACAGATGCTCCTACGATATAGACCTACATCCCATAAAAATATTAGTTAGTACACCATCATTAACGTGACAAGATCTGTGACATACGCAAATAAAAATCATGAGTACCTACAATCTGACAATCGAGAATATATCAAATTTGAAGGCACATTTTTTGCCGATTTTATACCAACGTTTCTTTCATTCAAGACGACATAGAGTTAGCTATAGTCGAATTCAACGTAAAGCTATAGCTTGAAATTAAGTGAATTTCTTCTGAATCTGTTGAAAACAAGTCAGGGCTTATTCGTCACTGGGTAAAAGCATACATAATACCCTGCAGTAAATAACTGAATCTACGTCATGCTCTAGTAAATCAGAAA
The DNA here is from genome assembly GCA_018420115.1 of Euura saliciscinereae. Classification (NCBI taxonomy): domain Eukaryota; kingdom Metazoa; phylum Arthropoda; class Insecta; order Hymenoptera; family Tenthredinidae; genus Euura; species Euura saliciscinereae. Next base: position 39,596 of record JAFFZH010013663.1, read on the forward strand.
ATGACGTAACGACGATTCGCGTAATTAAACGTGACCCAAATCGAAAGGGGGATTTCAGTCACTCTATTATATACCTAAATGAATATAAGCCAAATACATACACTAGAACGGTGTTCGATTAATCGATTATATAATCAACAGCTTTGATTGATTATTTTACCAATTATTCTATTGCAGTGAAAGTCCCTTGAAAGCAGATCTCCTTCATCACACATTGTTATGTCAAGCAACTGAAAAATATGTTTCAGCAAATTGAAACAACTGAAAATCAATTCAACGCATGATTGGAAATATGAATCATTCCTTCGAATATAGACCGGTCCTCGATTATTTGCCATACTACAAAAACATGTTCGCAAAAACATGAATCTATTGGTAGAGTCGGAAGGGACTTGAGCATAGGTGTCAATATAGCGATTAGCCACATTTGTCGAGTGGCGTGTGGTGGAGAATCGTCAACCCGCAGCCACAAATTCGGCTTCGAATAACCCCATATCCCAGTATCCCACGTCCCAATCTGCCAAAATATTTACTCATCAAATAGGATGTCGTTGGCCCCTAACAAAATTCAATGAACTCTGGAAAGGCTGATTATGATACACGTAACTATGGGGGGAGCAGATTTCGGAGGAACTACCTTTCACGTGACGATGATAAACCAAGTAACTACAGGTACTGATCATAATCTGATTACCCTGCTAAAAATGTCTTATAGAAAAGCATACGAACATAAAGGATTGCTATGAGACTCCATAGGATTCTATACGGCCTATCTGTACTCAAATATTGCTCAGATACAACACCTATAGCATTCTATCAGTTTCTATTGATCTTGTTCTCTACATGAATTTGCTGATAAAGAAACAATGAGTTCCTATAACATATTTTGTACAATTCCGCAATCATATGATCCTATTACAAATTTCAGATCAGAAAATAATCCGTTTCCTTGGAGTTTCTATTCGTTTCATAGGTGTGAGATTTTAGCTGAACATCCGCATACCAATATTTGCTGAAACTACCGTAATCTATTCGTTGAATTCTGATGTAAGCTTCTACTCGACATTCGCATATTACAAAATTACGCGTTTCGTTGTGATACTAATACGAACACACGGTATCTGTTTTTTACCGTTTACCCACCAAGCATTGGTAGGAGACTGTATGTGCGAGATAAGTGACGAATCTGTGTTCAACAGAGATCCTATAAAGTTTAAAATGAATAAGTCTTTAATCGTATTTCCGTCGAGCAAATGTAGTAGACTTGATGTGTGACTGAAAGCAACAAGTTATTTTCCGTTTCTCACCGATGATAATTTTATCAGAATCTGAAAGATCTTATGAGGTCGGAACTTTATTTGTTTCCTGGTGTACTTTCGACGAGTATACATGGTAGATTGAATGTGTGCAATAGTATCGTTTGCGGCCTACATTTTTCATTGATTTCGGATGTATCGGTTTCTATGAATTCCTATTATGTGCACACTGTATCCGTCTCTTAACGCAATGTTTCGAACGTGCGCGACACTGCTATACGTTCTTATTTGATTCTCGCCGATTATGATTGTATAAGGTTCTATGAGATACTGCGTG